>JAYESA010000011.1:116255575-116506109 GCA_036927795.1 Iris macrosiphon | reverse complement strand
CCCTGGAATTCTACGGAACTGAGGGCATTCTCTATGCCGATGAGTGGATAGAGAATGTCGAGAGACTCCTGAAGACTGCTCGGGTTCCTGATGATCTCAAAGTGGAGTCCGCAAGCCTGCAACTGTTCGACATAGCTCGGACCTGGTTCAGAGATGAACCCCAACTATCTGCTCTTGACCTCACCTGGGAAGATTTTAAGAGGCTATTCAAGGAGAAATTTTACCCCGAAGTGGCTCGGGAAGCTCTCGAAAGCCAATTCGAGAGACTGGAACATGGTAACCTGACTGTTGATGAGTATACTGCTGAATTTAGCAGGTTAAGCCACTTTGCGGAGTACATGGTTCGTACCCCGGAGGACAGAGCCCGTAGATTCAAGAAGGGGCTATCTCCGGATATTCGTCTTGCTGTCACCACCAGCCGAGCTCGCACCTATGAGGAAATCTTGAGCGTGGCACAAGGCGTTGAGAGAGACATGGGGCATAAGCTAAAGCGAGAAAGAGATACCGGAAATGCGGGACCCAACAAACGCCCTTTTCAACAACAACAACAACAACAGAGGGCCCCGCAGCAAACTCAACGTCCTCTCCCTCGAGCTCCAGCACCCCAACACCAGGCTCAAGGACAGAACCAACAAGCTGCTGCTTATAACTTTTGCCAAAAACAAGGTCACACCTGGCAAGTTTGTAGGAAGAGACTGGGTGCCTATCTATATTGTGGATCAACAGAACATCAAGTGAGGGACTGCCCCACTGCTCCAGGATGCGGACAAGCTTACGTGATGACCGTGGAGAACGCACAGACTTTGGAAGCAGCTAATGCGCGTAAGTGATTCATAGATACCTTTTTCCTAGTATTGTTTTCGTGCCTGTTGGTTCGTGACCTCAGCCCCAACCTAGTAATTTTTGAACTTGCTAAATATCCTAGTATGCTTTTAAATTTGATAAATGTAGAGATTTTTGGAGGCTTTTGCTATTGTGCTTATTTTGTGTCTTGTGAACTTCAATAAATTTGTACCTCTTTTCATCATCATCTAGCGCACTTAATTTTGCTGAACTCAACTGATGCTGCTATTTTATAGCCTAGTTTTGCAAGCTTACTCTTTATCAGGCTTGTTCATGACACCTGTATTATTGAGGCCTGATCAACCCCACTAATACAAGTGTCTACTCAGAATCAGTGTACTACGGTCTGATCAACCTTAGTGCATTTTGATTCGCACTTCGCACGACTACTTTATGTGGATTGAGATATATAGTTGACTAGTATGCTTGCCCCTAAATACGTCCGAGCATATCGTATCAGTTACATAACTGTACTAATACGAGCATGCGAATAAAATAATTACCAGAATAGAATCTCAATCCATAAACCGCCTGACAATTTCCATTAGAATTCCTTAAACGCCTTGATCCCTATACCTCTGTTCTACCACCTCGCCCTTAAAATCTTTGTTATTGAGCCTCGTCTTCCCTTATTTCGGAAAGACAAAGTCCTGTGTTTGGTATAAGTTTGATTTGGAGTGCTAGATGTACCCCTCAGACGGTCGAATTGATGATAATCTCTCTGACTAAGGGAATACCATAGGTAGTGTACTTGTATTTAGATTCAATACCATAATTTATTAAGTTGGGACCTAACTTTACTAGTTGTACAGCCTTAGAGGATATATGGGTAGAATTTTAAGTTGGGTAGCGACCGCAATGTCCACCTGAGAGAAACCCGTTAGACTGTAATCAAGTGAGTTTGGACAGAGAGAACCCTACCATAATTTAAATTTCGAGGACGAAATTTTATAAGTTGGGTAAATTGTAAGCCCCTGATTTTTAAAAAAAATATTAAAATTAGGATTTTTCACAATTTTCTAGAATTTTCTGGGAATTTTCTAAAATTAAAATCAGGGTTTTCAATTTTTAAATAATTTTTAATTGTTACCAAACAATATTAAAATATTATGGAAATAATATTTTTGGGTGTAAAGTGGAAAACTAGACTTAGGGTAAATTTTCTGGAATTTATTGGACCCCGGACATATTTTTAAATACCTAAAAACTATTTAAACTATTTATTTATTTAATTAACTATTTATTATTAGTATTATTATTACTTTTTTTTCTTTTAATTCCAGCCCAGCCCGCACTCTGGCCCGTTGGGCCGCAGCCCAGCCCAAACCCTAACGGGTCGGGTCGGGTCCGCCTGAACCCGACCCCCCCGACCCGTGACCCAGCCCCCCCGCGTGACCCGCTCCGGCCCCGCGTCTTCCGCCGGACCCGCCGGCCGCCCTCCGCGCTGCCGCGGCCACGCGCCCCCGCCCCGCGCTGCCCGCCGCCTCCCTCGGCCCACGCTGCCGCCCGCTCTCCCTTTATAAACCCCCCCCGATCGACCTCCACCGCCATAGCCGCCACTCCGCCGCCGCCCTCTCCCCCTGGCTCCGCCCTAGGCTGCGCCGCCCTCGACCGCCAACGACATCGCCGCCGCCCGCAGCTTCCCCCTCCGCCTCCCTCTTCTTCTCCACCGGTAGTAGCAGCAGGCCGCAACGGGAGCAGCTCCGGCCGCCCCCAGCTCGCCGCCGCACCGCCCTCGACCGCCTCCGGCCGAACCGCCTCCCTCCGGCGAGGCCTAGCCGCCGTCTCCGCCGTCCCCGGCGTCGGCCAGCAGCCCCTAAACCCTAACCCTAATTTTTCCCAAATTCCGTGTCGGACACGACACGGACACGGTGAAGACCCGATTTTCGGATCCCCTTCAGGTGCGTGTATCTTTTTGCTCGTAGCTCTGTTTTCGATTCCGCAAATTGCGTTGTGAAGCCTGTATGACCCTCTCGGTGTCCGGACAAACTGTTCGGGGCATCGCGTCCTGTGGTGATCGCACCCCGCGATCCAAAAACAGGAAAAACCAGACCCTATTTTACCCCGGAACTGAGTGCGCCCCGCCAAACGGGACGACTTGGTCGCGTGCGGTCTTCACAGATACGTGCGCATCGTCGATACGGACGTGTGAGATTTCGTGGAAGCTGATTCGGGTGTGCGTGGACACCGGAATCAACGCGTATCCGCGGACATCGCCCCGTATCCGCCTTTTCTGTAATTTACCCTAACTTTGTGCACACACGTCGGATCGAGACAAAACTTGCGCCATCAGACTCGTAACGATACGCTGGTCCTGTGGGTCAAGTTTGGTTCGATTCTGAGAACGTTGACGAAATCGCGTGTCGTGGGCCCCACAGGCCCCGCTCGACGGGCGATTTTGTGTTCGGCTCATCGGAATCCAAATCTGGAAGTTCCGTTGGGTTCGTATCAGCGTTCCTGACCTGTTGACACTAAGTTTAGTGAATTTGGAGACCTTTGACCCGGACACGTTTTTCGGTGCAAAGCGGGCCCACCGGCGGACCCCGTTTTGATCCGAAATTACCGTTTTTGCCCTTGTCTCCAAATTGGACCCAAAGACAGGCGTTTTTAGCTATTTAACATCTTCTGAGCATGATGGTAATGTCTATTTCAGCTTTTGGACTCATCTCTGGAATTTTTCCCCAAGAGCCAAATTAATCAGATCCAAACAACAGGCAAGTACCTGCACTTCAAGTTTTAAATCTTTATATTGTGATAATTAATTTCCCTGATCTTGATGATTTCACGTAGTGTTAGAATACTGGGATTTATGTCTTGAATATTGTAGTTCCTGTCTTGTTTTTCATGTCGGGTGGGAGAATACTAGAAGGCATGTAGTTTACCCTTCCCCCTTGTCGTGTTTAATAGCTGTTGGTACGCGACTGTACCCTCAGTCGGATCTCGATTATTCCTATTTAATAGCCGTTTATGACGGCCGAATTAGCCTTATAAACCCCTACATGCCAACTATGTATTCTAAATACACAAGTTCATGCACTTAATTCTTGTCGTGTTGCAGTTCTTGTTGTCTTGTTGCAGCTACAGCTCCTGTCACATTTTATTCCTGTTTTACTCATTTCTGGTTTATACAAATTAATCATATTTTTCTAGTCCTGATTTATAGCATAATTCTCAGTTAATTTCACTAATTACTATGCATATTCTCAACTTGATGTTTAGTCAGTTATTTTCTACCTGTCACAAATATTTAGTTTAAATCTTGTTGTGCATTGTATACTTTGCTCCTTTCCTGACTGGATCCGTTGCTTTAGACGATGATGAGAACCTTGCCCCTACCTATTATGGTCCCTATGAGGGGACTGATGTTACCTATGAGGAGCCAGAACCCACCCAGGAGACCCCTGCTGCAGAGTAGCTAGTAGTAGCTATCTTTCATTTATATTCTTATCTTAATTAATCGGGTTTGTCCCCGATTTCATTCTGAATTGCTGTACTAAAACATTTGAATCTGTTGTCACATTTCTTTTCAGTTGCAATCTTAAGTTTCAATTCTCATTATTATCTCGCCTATGTTATTTGTGAATGAGCTAGTTAGTAAATTTGGATTTGACCTAGACAGCGTACTACCGCCGATTCTGCGGCGTAGGCTGGACGTACCCACGCACTCGTGCCCGAATTTCCGGGTGCGGATCGTGACACTACACGTACCCAATTATGGACACAAAACTAGCCACAAACACACAAACACATGCTAAATTGATCTATATGACCAATTGACAAACACAACAAGTGTCAATCTCAAAATTCTGCCAAAATTAACACAAAAAGTACCATAACTTTCTTAATAGGCCTACTATGAACTCAAAACCAAATCTTATGGGTAGCCTATGCATATGGGTTAATTTCTCATGGTTAATTCTCATATTTAAAACCTAAATTAAGGAAAAAACTGAATTATACCTATTGGGAGATGGATTCCTAATGCAACCTCCAAATATGATGAAATTGGCCTTCAACTTATAGATCATTGCTCCTCTTTGTAGATCCTTGCTTCCTCCTTTTAGATCCTTACTTTACTAGTCTCCAATGGTGATTTGGGAAGGAATTTGAATAAAATTTGGTAGGAAAATGATATGGGAATAAAGGAATTTGGTTGAGAAAAATTCTAGATCTAGATTTGAAATAAAAAGAGGTGAGAGAAACTTCTCCCCCCCTCCTCTTTAATAGGCCGGCCCCCTTAGCCCCTCCCTTAAGCTACTATGTAATATCCATTATACCCCTTGGGGCCTCTCATAAAGAAATAATTAAGGAAGAAAGGTTCTAGTCTAATGGTTTAATTAAATTAATCATCCTCCTAATCAATGGGCTTTCTAGTTGGGCTCAATTCTAACAATTAATACATGTTGGTCCATGAGTCTAAACTAAACTAGTTAGGTCTACTAATACAAGTCCAAAATAATAACTAACATCTAACAATAATTAAATAATATAATAAATAATTATTTAACATACATAATATTTAATTCATTATGAAATGACTAAAATATTCTTTTCTAGAAATTGTGGTAGTGATAGAGTACCAGCTTTAACATGTGATCGTCTTGGAAACTTGCACAAGAGTAAATGGCATGTTTAATCATACGTGCGGTGTATGATCAACACTCACAAGGAACAAGACTTGCACAAGGAGGGTATGATCAAATATCTATACTACATACTCCCTACCCCGACTGGTATAGTGGATCCAACCTTGGTACGTCATGACATGGGTTTCCATAAGAAGGGCGCTACTCTTCTCATGAACCAATGTCTGTATATGTACAAGAGGAACAAGGAAATAAGGCTTGCACAAGATACACCATACATACCAAGGAATAATATCTCATGATGAGATCCGGATATACCAATCCGTGTAACAATCATGTCAAAAAATCAAGGATATCTACACTAGATACAAGAGACATAGAGGATATCATAAATGAGAAACTATCAGAGAATGTACCCGCATGTGGTCCAGAGCAATAAATGACAAACAGTATCTGAACTGGTGTCACATCGACATATATATGAAATATTGTATTAATACAAGATTTTGGGAATAAAAATAATTTAAACTAGTCAACTTATAGGTCATAAAGCTATTTCTAAGTCAAAACAGTTAAACTAGGTCAACTATATGGCAAACTAGTCAAACTTGGTCAAACTAGCCATTTCTAGGTTGTATGAGTCTATCTCTAGGATATCGGGTACATACACTATGAAACTAAGCCACACAAAATATCGTATCATAGGATACGCAGGTTTTGTAGATACAAGAATACTAAATATATATATATATATATATATATATATATATATATATATATATATATATATACAAGATAATACATATTGTATCTAAGCTAATTATTGTAAATCGGACACCTTGGCTTTGAACCAATGCGTATATCACACTACCTACGCACCTATCTTGATACTCAAACCCCATACCTTGAGTATTGACCAAATACCTTGGCATTACCTTGGTATCACAAGGTAATTCAATCCTAATATATAGCTAACACCCAAATACTAAACTATATGCTAACTTACTAAACTATTACAATACTAATTACCTAACACTAATAATACATAATACAAATATTACATACTAACTTACCAACAATAGTTATATACATATATACATATAGTTAATATTCTAACTAGTATGTTTATATATAACTATAAGATAACATGTATCTATAACTACCTAGATAGTAATATGACTAACTAGTAAAATATATACATATATACTATATCTATTAGCTTAACAGTATGTATATATATATAGGTGTAACTAAATGACAAGGTAACACACTAACTATCAATGAACCAACTAGCTAACCTCTCCTAACTAGCTGAACTCATTTCTAACTAACTGAACCCCTGGCTTGCCTCTCCTTGCTGAAACCCCCTGTTGTTGCCTTGAACTTGTTGTTGATAGCTGCTGCATCCACGCACTGCTGCAGCTCGTTGCTGCTCGCGCTTGAGCTGCTGCCGCTCGCTGCAGCGTGCACTGCTGCACCATAGTGCTGCTGCGTGCACTGCTGCACCGAGTTGCTGATATTGTACCGCACTGCTGCTGATGCACCGCACTGCTGCTGCTGCCCGCTGCACCGTGCTGCTGCTGCTACTACAACTCGTTGTTGCGTACACGGCTGCACCACGATGCTACTGCTACAATGCTGCTGATACGCACACTGCTCGCTATGCAGTATCAGCCTTCTGCTAATGCACACACACTCATGCTCACTCACTCAAACACTCAAACAATAAGACATACACACATACAAGCACTTATATATATATATATATATATATATATATATATATATATATATATGACACTATCTCTCACACACATACATATATAAATATTCTCATACCTACATACATATATATACTTATATGGATACCAACATATATATATACACACACTCATATATATATATATATATATATATATATATATATATATATATATATATATATATATATATATATATATACACCTCCGCATATATGAATTATATACATATTTCTATATCTATACATATATACATAATACTAGCTATATATACATATGTGAATATATACCATTATACATATATAAAACCATATAATTAAATATCACTAATATCTATAAATAAGGCGAATAAAACTAAAATGCAATAAAACAAACACGTAGAGTGCACCACACTCGTATCACACTAGATCTATGATACGATTGCGATACGAGTCCACCACATAACCAAATATGCCCCGAAGGACACGAGCAAGTCTAAAATAGTATCTATGAATAATACGAAGAGTTAAATACATATCTACGTATCCGTGTCAAAATATGACATGTACCAATCTCCGTGTCGAAAGAAAACACCCAAAATTAATCCATATCTCCAAATTATTGGGATACTACCTACACGTATCCAATTGTGGATACGTTACTAGCCACAAACAATCAAACATATATCAATTTGGTCTGATTGACCAATTGACAAACACACAATGTGTCAATCTCAAAATTTCCTCAAAATTGACACAAAATATACCATAATTTTCTCCATAGGCCTCCTATGAATCTAATTCTAATTCTTATGGGTAGCCTTAGCATGTGGGGTAGTTTCTTATAGTTAAATCATAGATTTAGAGTCTACACAAAGAAAGAAAACTAAATTGTACCTATTGAGTGATGGATTCCCAATGAAATCCCCAAATATGCCTCCAACTTATAGATTCTTGCTCCTCTTTGTAGATCCTTGCTTCCTCCTTATAGATCCATGCTCTAATAGCCTCTAATAATGATTTAGAAAGGAATTGGAAAATAATTTGGTGTAAGGATGAAAGAATTTGGTTGAGAAAAATCATAAATCTAGATTTGGAATAAAAATAAAGAGAGAAAAAGTTTTCACCCTCTTTATATAGGCCTCTCTTGTCCCTTCCCTCAAGCTACTATGTAAAGTCTAAAATACCCCTTGGGTCCTCTCATAAAGAAATTAATTAAGGAGGAAAGGTTCTAGTCTAATGGGTTTAACTTAATTAATCATCCTCCTAATGAATGGACTTATTATTGGGCTCAAATCTAACTAGAATTAAATGTTGGTCCATGGTTCTAATCTAAACTAGTTAGGTCCACTAACACAAGTCCAAAAATAAAATCTAACAATAAATAAATAATATAATAAATAAATAAATATTCAATATGCATAATATTTAATTAATTATCAAATGACTAAAATATTTTTTTCTAGAAAATATAGTAGTGATAAGTCTACCCCCCTTAGCAGAATTTTGTCCTTGAAATTAAAACTCGCACCCCTCTCTCTTTGGCCAGTTAGAACATATTCATACTAATTTTACTATGGTCAAACCCCCATCAATCACAGTCTAAAAAGTCCTATCATATAACATACAATCCTACCATTTTACTGAAAGGGAAATCATACTTGGATATAGTCTTTATCTATCATGAATTTTAGTCTCTGCCTTGTTGAGGTGTCTCCCTCTACTGGTGCTGGGTAATGTGCTGTGCCACCTGTGGCCTATTTCATCACACACTAAGCATTCGCTAATCATTAACCTAGTCAAAATATTCTTAATACTGAGAGTTACTAAATACTAGTGATATACTATAGTTCTAGGTCATGGACATACTTAACTCACTGAAACTTTCTACTTAGGATACTATACAAAACACTGCTAAGATACTATCTTATTTATCTGTTTCAGTTCTTGTAATCACTAAAATTTCAAGTAACACCCCTGTCCAACTTGAATACTCCCAATAGGATGCCTTACTCAAATCTTTTTACTGTTTACAGAAGGCACCAACTCTCATATGTATTTTAGATGACATCCCCATACCAAGTTACTCATGTCTCTCCTCTATATTATTATACTAGTTACTAAAATGCTTGTGCCTAAACTTTCATAATACTTGAGGTACTCCGGCATTTGTTACTAGGGTATCTCTTTTTATCTGATACTTGGTGCAACTCATCCTCTATTATTTGTTAATCATCCTAAGGTTCTTATCTATACATTAGTATCACAATACATACACAATTATCTTCTAGCCATTATAATACCATGATATCACACTGATATCCTTATATCCCTCGTACTATTCCCTGATACATATGACCTCTATACTCAAAATTAGCAAGGTATTATACCTACTAAACTTACTTCTATATATATATATATTGTCTCTCTCCTCTACTGCTTGGATCACTTATACTATTACTTCCAAATAATTTTCTATCCATATTAACTGATACACCAATCCAATATTATCACACAAGTTACTCACTGTTACTAGCATATTACTCAATTATTCCTTGATATAGAAATACTAGCACTCTTGATATAGTAACATTAGCTTCCTAACTATACAACATATGCCCTTAATATTCTAGGACACTAGCTTCATCATTAGATCATCTCATCACATTCACTAAAACTCATGATCACGTGTACTAGTTATTAACTTCTATAATACACATGTTTCACTTCACTCTCAAAGGCAAGCATATGGTTCCATATCTTTATTGATGTATACGTATCTCTCTTTAAATCTTTTACAGACTGATACACTAATCAGTGATGACCAATCTTAATATTTCTCAACCCATGACATATTATTATAATTTTTAATACTCAGGCTTCCACTTTCATGAACTTCCACACTGACACTCATCAACCACTATGCATCATGCACACAATTTTTAGACACTTTTTCTACCTATTGCTTCCAACACATCACTGGCCTCAATATCAGGTGATATATCCATCACTAGTCATATACTGGTACACTCATATCTACTCACATCAATCTATAACACAAGTCCTACTACTTTAGCACAATGTATTCTTATTCCCACACACTCTCTATACCTATTGGTACCACTCTACTATGGCACACTCAAGCGTCAATCACCCAATAGAGTGTCTTACTCCATTGATATCCAACACAAATCCCATGATACTTAATTGTTACACGGCTCACCCTACTACCTGAATTCAAGACTATCCAGAGCATGCATGCTGATACTGATACTAACTCATGGAACCACCACTGATACTCTAGACTCTCCCATCTAGCTATAGTACCAATACTAACTATAATGACACCTATCATAGAACTATTGCTTCAAGGTACTACGCTATGGGTTATCTCTAGATTGAACCGCACCCGGTGAAGGGGCACGAGTACGTGGGTACGTCCAGCCTACGTCGTAGCATCGGCGGTAGAATGCTGTCTAGGTCTACTATACTATCTAAATATCTCATAATAATATATAATCTGCCAATAATATCTCAACTCCAAGTAGGAGGGCAAAATACTTAATACAATACAATGCTCAATCACAAATCTATGGTACGAGAAAATATTACAAAAGTCTAACATAACTATGTAGTTAAAAATATAACAACAACAAATAAAAATAATATCCAAAATCTTAAATATAAGCCAAAAATAAATTCGGTACCAAAATGCTAAAAAGAACTAACTATGCTAACAAGTAAAACTGGCTAAATCTCCCGGCAATCACTCTAGAACTAGTGAGTCCAAGTCTGCACCATCTATAGGTCGAGGTCCGTAGTATGTCAAACACCAATCTCCCGGATCCTCTGAAAAATATTTTTCAGTCAGGAATGGAGCGATGTACAACCCAATAGCAGTTTCAATTAATTGACAAAAACTATAAAGCAGTAATATAGAGAATGCTATCTAAGATAAGAATATAACTGATCATCAAGAACAATGAAAGAATAAGCAATACTAGCAACAGAATATAAATTAATGCGTACAAGAATGAAGGAAAGAACTATAATATCATAAATAGAATAAAGTAATCAATGAACAGAATATGGAATCTATAATACACTATGTGTTTGAGATACTAACTAAATATGTGATCAGCCTGAGAGATTCAATGATTATACTAAGAAGCTAACTCGACCATATGTGAATTGCATAATTAGTTAGTAGCCAATGATTACACTACTAGCTGATAGTTTTTTGATCACATATTTAATTGGTATTTCCTCCGTCCTGACTGATACGATAGATCGAATCATGACACGTTACTAGCCAATGTATCCAATGTTTAACCTATAATATTTAATGTTATCCAAACCATCAAGGAGCAGTATCCGATACCATCTCAATAATCAAGGTAATATCTCATGACTGACAATCCAATAACAATACCAATATGTGTACCATCATGTCAAGAATTATAAGTAATATTTCTAAATACTTGAATAAAAGTAGTAATAAATAATAGAAGCTATCAGAGAATGTACTCGTCTGTAGTCCAGAGCAGATGATACAAATCGGAGTCCGAAATGGTGTCACACAAACCTATATATGGAATAGTGTATTAATACAAGGTTTTCGAATGAAAATAAGTTAAACTAGTTCAGTTCTAGGTCATAAGGCCATTCCTAAGTCAAAACAGTCAAACTAGATCAAACTAGTCAAACTTGGTCAAAGTAGCTATTTCTCTATTTTATGAGTCTATCTCTAGGATATTAGGTCCATACACTATGCAACTAGGCCACACTAGCTATTCTAAGATATTAGAAAACCAACAAGACACCGTATCCTAAGATACGCAAGTTTAATGATATAAAAAATATCATAATATGTATATAAAATCAACAATATCAATATTCTTAACTAAACTAATGCTAAGTGGATACCTTGGCTTTGAACCAATGCGGTATCGTACCACTACACACCCATCTTGATACTCAAACCCAATACCTTGAGTATCAACCCAATACCTTGAGTATCCCTCACTACCTGAACATTTACCTTGGTATCTCAAGGTAATTCAAATCCTAGTGGATATCTAACTACTCATACAATAATATGCTAACATACTAAACTATTAAAATATTACTAATTACCTTACATACAATACATATCAATACTTATATATAATACTACAATACCAACTTATCAACAACTTACCATCAACTTATATACATATAGTTATTAGTCTACCAAGTATGTATATATGTAACTATATATTAGACTAACATGTATCTATAACTACCTAGATAGTAATATGACTAACTAGTAAAATACATACATATATACTATAGCTACTAGTCTAACAAGTATATACATGTACCAAACTATTAGCTAACAGGATATATATAACTAACTGTTATACTAACTTGTATCTATGTATAGCTACTTAACAAAGTAATTAACTACTAACTAACCCAGTAACAAACTAACTAGCTAACCACTACTAAAACTAACTATCCTTACCTCTTACTTCCTCTAACATACTGCTGCTCAATGCATCACTGTGATGTTGCTGCTACTCGCTGATGCACATGCTGAGGATGTTGCTCACTACAGCGCTGCACTGCCTCTGCAGCTGACGCTGATGCTGTACGTGCTGCTGTTGCTGCACGCACTCGCTGTACTGTACACGTTATTGTTGCTGCACACGCTACTGCAGCTGCACATGCTGCTGCTGCTGCATACGTTGCTGCTGCTGCTCGATGCTGCTGTTGTTGCACGCGCTTACTGTGCTGCACACTCTCTCACTCACTCACTCACTCACTTACTCACTTACTCACACTCACTCACTCGCTCACTCGCTCACCTCTCACTCTATGCACACAAACACATAACTATATACACCTATATATATATGTCAATATACATATATATGTAACTCTCACTCACATACATAAACATGTAGATAGATATCAGAATATATACATACATATATACAAACACTTATAGATACTATACCTATCTATATATACACATAACTATATATAGATATATATATATCAATGTATATACATACACACATACATATGAACATCTCTCTCTCTCTCTCTCTCTCTCTCTCTCTCTCTCTCTCTCTATATATATATATATATATATATATATATATATATATATATATATATATATATAAGCCACCACTCATTATACATACATATCTATATAATACTATAATAGCTATAAACAACTATTGAAATACAAAAAAACAAACATGTGGAGTGCAATCGCACTCGTATCACACTAGATCTATGATACGCTTGCGATACAAGTCCACCACACAACCAAACGTACCCCGAAAGACACGAGCAAGTCTACAATAGTATCTATGAATAATACGAAGAGTCAATTACACATCTATATGTCCGTGTCAAAATATGACATGCACAAACCCCCGTGTCGGAAGAAAACTCCCAAATCAACCCGTATCTCCAAATTGTTAGGATACGGCCTACACGTATCCAATTATGGATACGACACTAGCCACACACAATCAAACATATGTTAATTTGGTCTAATTGACCTATTATAAAATATAAAATGTGTCAATATCGAAATTCTCCCAAAATTGACACAAATACGATATAACTTTCTCTATAGGCCTCCTATGAACCTAATTCTAATTTCTATGGGTAGCTTTATTATATGGAACGGTTCTTAATGATTAAATTATAGATTTAGAGTCTAATTAAAGGGTGGAAACTGAATTATACCTATTGGGAGATGGATTTCCAATAAAATCCCTAAATTGGGTGAAATGAGCCTTCAACTTGTAGATCCTTGCTCCTCCTTATAGATCCTTGCTTTCTTCTTTTAGATCCTTACTCTAATAACCTCCAATGATGATTTGGAAAAAAAATTGGTAGGAATTTGGTGTGGGAATGAAAAAATTTGGTTGAGAAAAATTTTAGATCAAGATTTGGAATGAAAAATAAAGAGAGAGAAAGTTTTTACCCCTTTATATAGGCTACACTTGCCCCCTCCCTCAAGATACTATGTAGAGTCTAAAATATCCCTTGAGGATATTCATAAAGAATTAATTAAGGCGTGAAGGTTCTAGTCTAATGGGTTTAACTAATTAATTATCCTCCTAATAATTGGGCTTATAATTGGGCTCAATTCTAACTAGAATAAAATATTGGTCCATGAATCTAATCTAAACTAGTTAAGTCCACTAACACAAGTCCAAAATAAAATCTAATATACTAGCAATAAATAAATAATATAATAAATAAATATTCAACATACATATTATTTAATTAATTATGAAATAACCAAAATACTCTTTCCTAGAAAATATGGTAGTGACAAGTCTACCCCCTAGCAAAATTTTATCCTCGAAATTTAAGGATGATCGTACTCCTTCTAGGTCAAACCCCCATAAATCATAGTCCGCTAAGGTCTTATCTAAAATCACACAAAGAACAGTACTATGCAAAGAATAACATGCATGGTCATGGTCTCCGTCCGTCATATTACTGTTGTCTCCGTTAGGGTATTCTATTAGCTATACCAACTATATAACACAAGCATCCAAAAGGTACTAAAGAAGCAATCAATCAAAATAGATAGAAGAAAATGAAAGAAAGAAAGAACAGAACTTGCTAACCCATCACCTGTAGTATCGGTCTCCTCAACCGTCATCATAAATGCTCCGCCCTGTCGAGGTAGCTCCCTCAGTAGGTGATGAGCAATCTGCGGTGCTATAGGTAGCCTAGTTCCACCTCTCTGCCCCTGATCTTCCCTCTAGACTATACATTGAAGGGTCCAAAGACAATCCTTCACCATATGCTCCGTTGATCCACAATGTAAGAACAATCCAAGTCTCTTAGGCATATCTCCCAAGTGTGCCCAGTTTTCATACCATAGGTGCATTAAGGAGCTTTTTCACCTGTCTCCGAGGCTGCTGTGGTATTTGTTGTACTGGAGCTTGTACTAGGGAAATAATTGGTTCCTGTATCTGATATTGCTGATGATAATCTTTGAACTGTACGAAAAACTATTGTTGCTAGAACTGCGGCCTCTTCGCCGGTCCCGTACTGCTACTGGCACCCCCAAACATATCACGGTCCCTCTTCAGCTTCAAGTTCCACTCCCGCTCGACCTTGCGTGCCTCCGAAAGTATCTCAGAATATGTCTTATAGAAAGATGGAAAGAGGATCTTCATTTTCCAATTCAGACCCTCGCGGAAACGGATAGCCCAAACTTTTGGATCCCTCACCAAGTACTCCGCAAATTAGCTCAGCCTCCCAAACTCTGTGGCGTACTCCTCTACGGACATGCTCAACTGTGTAAGGCTCTCAAACTGCCTTCCTAAGTCCAATCTGTCAGTCCGAGCAAAGAACTTCTTCTTGAAGAGGTCCTTGAACACCTCCCAAGACTGCCCCGCATCAGTAAGAAATGGCTCATTAATGAACCAAATACGGGCAACATCGAACAGTTAAAGTCATACTGCCTCGACCTTCAGATCCTCCACAAGATATGACACCCTTATGAGACGCTCAATATCCTCGAGCCAATCGTCAGCATAGACTATACCCTCTCTTTCCTTGAAAACTCGAGGCTCTAGCTTCTTAAAATTTTGAATGTTGCCTTGGCTCGAGCTGAACATCCTGTTGCTGTGGAGGAGCCCCTCTCTGAACTGCTGTAATACCTACCTGATGGGCATTTTCCCTTTTAGTGATGCATGCACTAAAAATATTTTTAGGAATGCATACACCACCTATTACCACAACATCGCAATAACTAATTATACATACATATGAGTAAAGTATCAAGATGAGTGAGGTATTGCAGATTTTTATACTACAAAAATAGCAATACACAGAGGGAGAAGCAGTGGCAGCTAGCTACATCAAGTGTAGTGGCAGTAGCTCATAGAATATGCATCGGTCCCTCGTAAGGCCACCGTGCTAAGATAATATAGAATACATAGTACATATAGTAATCAGATACTGAACTCCACTAGTGCAAATGATATACAGTATCTGTGGGGGCCAGCCGACATCCCCGAGTATATTTTCGAGTGACATCTATCATGCACAATCTCGGGATTCCGTTCCCTCCTAATTCTTCTACCAATTTTAGTTACCTGCTTAACCATTAGTTATATAGAATCTCGTACCGTGGTCACACAATCCTCATCATCTTAGAATATTGTACCACAGTACGACTATGCTGTGTGCGAATCTACGTTGGTTCCCGTCGGTTCCAACTTAGATTCACCCTTAGATTCATCCAGAGCATTATGCAACAAGCAATACACATCAACCATGCTAGACTACGATCACTAACCAACTATAATGCCTGTGCTGGAGGAATCATATAATGTCACATGTCACGTATTATAGGAAGCATGTAACACGTTGCACGTAGCAAGATATGTCGTACCTCAGTGCACATATAACACATAGGACATAGGAACGCATAGCAGGTAGTGTCACTACCATATTTTCTAGGAAAGGGTATTGTAGTAATTTTATATTTAATTAAATATTATGCATGATAAATAATTATTTATTGTATTATTTAATTATTGTTAGATGTTAGTTATTTATTTTAGACTTGTGTCAGTGGACCTAACTAGTTTAGTTTAGACTCATGGACCAACATATATTAATTTTTAGATTTGAGCCCATTTAGAAAGCCCATTGATTAGGAGGATGATTAAAATTAATTAAACTATTAGACTAGAAGCTTTCCTCCTTAATTATTTCTTTATGAGAGGTCCCAAGGGGTATAATAAATATTACATAGTGACTTGAGGAAGGGAAAGGGGGGGGCCGACCTATTAAAGAGGGGGAAATTTATTTCTCACTCCTTTTTTCATTTGAAAACTAGATCTAGAATTTTGCTCAACCAAATTCCTTCATTTTTACTTTATTTTTCTACCAAATTTCATCCCAATTCCTTCCTAAATCACCATTGGGGACTAGTGGAGCAAGGATCTAGAAGGAGGAAGCAAGGATCTACAAAGAAGAGCAAGGATCTACAAGTTTGAGGCCAATTTTATCATATTTGGAGGTTGTATTGGAAATCCATCTCCTAATAGGTATAATTCAGTTTTCCTCCTTAATTTAGGTTCTAAATCCAAGATTTAACCATAAGAAATCAACCCATATGTATAGTCTACCCATAGGATTTGGTTTGGTGTTAATAGGAGGCCTATTTAGAAAGTTATGGTACTTTTTGTGTCAAATTTGGGGGGAATTTCAAGATTGACAATTGTTGTGTATGTCAAATGGTCCTATAGATCAATTTGGCATGTGCTTGTGTGTTTGGAGCTAGTTTCGTATCCACAAATGGGTACGTGTAGGTCGTATCCCAACAATTTGGTGATATATATTGATTTGGGGGTTTTCCCTCAGACACGGGACTTTGAGCATGTCATATTTTGACACGGACACGTAGATTTATGTTTGACTCTTCGTATTGTTCATAAATAATATTTTAGACTTACTCGTGTCCTTCGGGGTACGTTTGGATGTGTGGTGGACTCGTGTCGCATGCGTACCCTAGATCTAGTGGGATACGGGGTGATACGTTCCATGAGATGTACAATTTAATTGTAGATCTATTTCTCTTGTGTTCTTATTTATGGTAAGGTATAATTATATATATATGTATATACGTATATTATGATATATTTATATTTATATATTATTGTATCTTAGATCTATGTATCTATTTATTTTTATTGTATGTAGCTATTATTCTACATATGTAAGAGCTATTTAATAGTGTAGGGTATGTATATATATTGCAGTATATATATAGTGTAGATGTTATGTGTATACATATATAAATATATATATATATATATATATATATATATATATATATATATATATATATATATATATATATATATATATGATGCTATGTATATATGTTACTATATATATGTATATGTATTTATTATGTACATTTATCCTATATAGTTGTAACCATGTATAAATGTGATACTATATTGTTATATGTATTATTGTGTCCATTATATAATTACCCATATATACTTACAACTATAAGAATATATATATATATATATATATATATATATAACACATTATATAATTACCCATATATACTTACAACTATAAGAATATATATATATATATATATATATATATATATATATATATATATATATAATTTTATATATATTATATAGTGTGTTATATATTATATATTGTGTTATATATATATATATATATATATATAAGTAAGGCAACAACAGCTATTGTGACGCTTTCAGCGTCACAAAAGGATAGCAACAGCAGCAGCAGGAATGCAACAACAGCGGTAGCAATAGCGACAGCAGCCGCAGCAGCAATAGCAACAGCAGCAGCAGTAGCAGCAACTGCAACAATAGCAACTCAGCAACGGCGACGGCAGCAGAAACTGTCGCTATAATAGCAGTACAGCAGCAGTATCAGTAGCCGTATCAGAGGCTATAGCGACGGCAGCCGGGAGTCTTTTGTGACACATATGCGGTTTTGAGATATATATTATATATTTATATATAATAGTTATATATGTGTATATATATACATGGTATTAATATATATGTATATATGTTCCTAATTGCTAATTGTATTTTAGTATACTATATGTATAATAATTTGTTGTAGCATATATTATATTAATGGGTAGTTAGCATAAGTAAGGTATGGATATTACCTTGAGATACCAAGGTAAGTATCAAGGTATTTGGAGATACCCAAGGTATTGGGTGTGGGTAGCAAGTTTATGGTTTAGCGTTGTGATACCAAGTTGGTTCAAAACCAAGGCATCTATTTAATGTTTGTAATTAGGATTTTATAATTAATAATTGTTTGATATTTATATGTAATGTTTTACCTATTGATTTACGTATCCAGAGATACGGTATCCTATTATCCTAAGATGTAGTTTATATGACCTAGACTTTAGTATATGAACCCAATATATTTGTATTAAACTTATGCAACCTAGAAATAGGTAGTTGACCATAGTTTGACTGTAGTTGACCAAAGTTGACTTTGAGTTGACCGAGTTTGACTTTTGACTTAGAATTGACTTGTTGACCTAGAAATTGAGTAGTTTAACTTATTTTCTTTCCGGAACCTTGCATTGATATTGTATTCCATATCTTGGTCTTCGAGGCACCGTATCAGACATCTGTAAGACTATTCTTTGGACTTAAGGCGAGTACATTCTTTGATAGTTTCTCATTTATGATATCATCTATGTTCATTGTATCTAGTGTAGATATCCATGTCTTCGTGACACGATAGTTAGACGGATTGGTATATCTGGATCTCGTCATGAGATGTTAATCCTTGGTATATGGTGTATCTTGTGCAAGCCTTATTTCATTGATTATCTTATACATGTACAGACACTGATTCTCGAGAAGATTAGCTATCTTCTTGGGGAATCTGGTGCCATAGCGTACCATGGTTGGATCGATTATACCAGTCGAGGGTGGGGACTATTTTAGTATAGATATGTGATCATACCCTCATTGTATCAAGTCTTGTTCATTGAATAGTATTAATCATACACCGTACGTATGATTAGTCAGGCCATATATATTGTATCATATTCCTAAGTCGATCACATATTAAAGCTAGTACTCACACACTTAGTCATTAGTATTCTTTTTTATTGTCATATTGTTCATTATTATATTCATTCCAGTATTTTCTTATTGTATATATCTCGTATCTATTGTGCATCTTGTATATTCACATCTATTTACTGTTACATAGTATTTATCATTGATTAGAACTGTTGTTAAAGATGTACTCTGCTCCTTTCCTGACTGGATTTTTTTTTCAGATGACTCTTAGGAGTGGTACCCTACACATTATGGACCCCAGGATATTGTGGGCTTAGAGTCAGAGACCCTGGCTCAGGAGGGACTTATCTCGACTGAGACAGATTACCCGGGACTTGTACCTTCTTAGTATTTCTTGTACTGGATTTATTTCCAGTTTTTTGTTAGCATTCTTTCATATTCATTGATGTATTATTTTAGACTCATGAGTTCTTTGTGACTATTTTTATTCTTTATCTTATTCGTGTGTATTTCCATCTTAGATCTGTGATTGAGTATATTGTTTTTATTGGTGGTTCTTTATTTTGCTAGATAGATTACCCAGACAATGTTCTACCGCCGATTTTGGGGCGTAGGCTGGGCGTTGTTTCTGACTTGCATCCTTACATCGGGTGTGGGTCATGACATATTTTAGTGGTGGCCCATGCAGGTCTATTCGAGGTCGCAATTAGTGTGATTCATAGTGGTGCTATGAATTGAGTACTATTACGAGCCTGCGATAGGATATAGGCTATAGGTTGAGAATACTCAATCACATCTAGGAAATTCTTTTGATTCATTCAACTATTCTTCCTTGATATTGATATTTGATCTTTAAACTATCATTTTCTTGAGTGTCTTACATTATGTGTTATATTGATTATATTCTAGCTTTAGCTTTGTTTGATAGTGGTGCTTCCCATAGTTTTGTATCTGTTTTTTTTGCTCTGAAGCATAGTTTGGTAGCTGAGTCTTTGCTTAGGACTTGCAAGATCCTGACCGGGGGAGGCATTATCCTGGTTAATAATATTTGCAAGGATCGAAGAGTTACTCTAGGAGGCCGAGAGTTGAGTGTGTGTCTACTTGTAATGCCACTTCCGAGCTACGATATTATACTCGGGATGGATTGGTTTAGTAGGCACCGTACTAGTATAGATTGTAGAGGAGGTAAAGTTTTATTTGGTTCGCCAGGAGAGCCAGAGTTCAAGTTTGCTAGAGGAACTGCAGAGCATGGAGAAGGCATTATTTATGGAGCTATGGTGGAAGACAAGAAGTTGCCGCATCCGTTGATAGCAGAGTTCTTGGATGTGTTTCCTGAGGAATTGTCAGGATTATCGCCAGATCGAGATGTTGAATTTTGTATAGACTTGGTGCCAGGTGCAGAACCAATTTTGTAATATGTCTATAGAGTAAACAACAACGAGCTAGCCGAGCTGAAGAAATGGGTGGATGAATTACAGGATAAGGGGTTTATCAGATCAAGTTCTTCACCGTTGGGAGCCCCGATATTGTTTGTACCGAAGAAGGATGGATCGGTGCGCATGTGCATTGATTACAAGGCATTGAATAATCTTACTATCAAGAATAAGTACCATTTGCCACAGATTGATGATCTGTTCGATCAGTTGAGTGGTGCCAAGGTATTTTCTAAGATAGATTTGAGATTAGGCTACCATCAGGTGAAGGTGAAGCTAGTGGACATACCGAAGACTGCTTTTAGAACTCGGTATGGTCAGTACGAGTTTATGGTGATGCCGTTTGGGTTGACTAATGCACTGGCAATATTTATAAACTTGGTGAACAAGGTGTTCCATCAATACCTTGACAAGTTCGTGGTGGTGTTCATCGATGATATACTCATATACTCGAAGACACTGGAGGAGTACGAGGAGCATTTAAGGATTGTGTTGGATGTACTGAGTAAGGAGAAGTTGTATGGGAAGTTGTCCAAGTGTGAGTTTCTTTTAGACAAGGTAGAGTTCTTGGGGCATGTTGTGACTGGTGATGGTATTTCAGTAGATCTGAAGAAGATCGTAGCAGTAGAATCTTGGAAGACCCCGAGTTTGGTAGCAGAGATCAGGAGTTTTTTGGGATTGGCAGGCTACTATAGGAAGTTTGTGCAGGATATTTCGATGATTGCCGAGCCGATGACCATACTCACTAGGAAGGATATAGAGTTTGTTTGGACAGAGGATTGTCAGGTTGCTTTTGAGGAGTTGAAGAAGATGTTGACGTCTGCTTCTATCAGGGTCTGGAGGTTTCACTATTTATAGTGATGTATTGGGGTAAAGTTTGGGTTGTGTTCTTCAGCAGAATGGAAAAGTGATTGCCTTTGCATACAGGCAATTGTGTCCTCATGAGAAGAACTATCCTATCCATGATTTGGAGTTGGCAGTAGTCATCTTTGCCCTAAAGTTGTGGAAATATTATTTGTACGAAGAGCGTGTGGAGATCTTCACAGAAAATAAAAGCTTGAAGTACGTTTCCACGTAGAAGGAGTTGAACATGAGGCAGCGTCGGTGGTTGGAACTGATAAAAAATTTTAATATATCTTTGCAATATCATCCTGGAAAAGCTAATATAGTTGTCGATGCTTTGAGTAGGTATCCGGTAGCTATATTTTTGATGCAGGATCGATATTTGCTGGAGGACATGGAGAGCTTGGACATCAAGGTGATAGTTCCTGGTTGTGCTATACAGATGTGGGGATTGCAGATACATTCAGATTTGATGGACAAGATCAAGGCAGCACAGTATGAGGATGTATCTCTGAGGAGCATCAGAGCTCAGGTGAGAGCAGGATTGGAGGATAATTTCACCTTTGCTGAGGATGGATCTTTGAGGCATGGAGTTAGGTTGTGTGTGCCTAGTGGGAAGCTGTGTGAGGAGGTATTGTAGTGTAAAACCCCTAATTCTAAAAATCGTATTTTACCTTTTAATTAATTAATAATTGAATTATAGTAATTATGAGCTAAATAGAGGAAATAGATTTTATTTAATTTTTATTTGAGATGTTTGTGCATTTAGGAGATTTATGGAACCCTTATAAATTTTTCCAAATTTATTCCATGTAGGGGACCCTGTGGGCAGTTGACAGCTTAATGGTATGCACAAATATAATTTCTAAAATTTTCTAGATATATATGTATATATATATATATATATAAATGATTTATTAAATAGAAATTAGAAATAGAAAACAAATAAAAATAGAAATGAAAATAATAAAGAAATAAGAAAGAAAAAGAAAAAAAAGGAAAATAAATTCCTAATGGATCTACCCAAAATCCGTTAACCACTTGAACCCTACCCTCTATTTTCCTAAAGCTAACCAATCCCCACCCGCACACAAATATAAAGCAACAACAGCAAAGGCTATCTCCCCCCTCCCCCGCGAGTTCACAACCGACCTAGCCCCCCATCTCGCGATCTCTCTCTCCTTCTATATATATACCACATTAAGAAAACCCTAACCCTAATCCTCCCTCTCCCCGACCCGCGCGACCGCCGTCGCCCCAGACCCTGCCGCCGATCGCCTGCGCCGCCCGCCGCCGAGCCCGCACGCCCACGTCAACGCACTGCGTCAGAATCTGATCAACAGCGAAGCTATGTTCACGCGTCATTTTCTGTCTCCTTGCTCGACCAAACTCGACCCCGTCTTCACCGGTATGATCCTCACCTATCCTCCTTCCATGTCTGTATGATAGTTGATCTCGAACAGCGCGCAAACCTAGGTAAAAATCGACTCCAAGTCGAAGAAAAACTACGATATTTAAATCGAGGAAAATCTGTTGCAACCACCCCTATTCACGGATTTGTATCTTCCATCACAGATATTCGAATTCGGTTTTTATTGTTGGTATGTGAAGACCACCTAACCTAGTTTAATTTTTGTTATTTACATTATTCTATTAACTACTGTATGTAGAATTAAATTAGTTGGAAAATCCCAAAAAATATACTTTTTTTAATTTCTAAAAATTGCGATACGGAGCGTACCCCGCCAAACGGGACCGCCCCGTCGGGTACCAAGTGTACCAAAAGGTGCGCACAGTATACCCAGACGTGTGAGATTTTGCGGAAACTGATTTGGACGCGTGTGCGCATCGGAATCAGCCAGTATCCGCAGAAAATCTCCCGAGTCGCAACTTTCACAAAACCCCTGCGCATTTAGTGCACGCTCGTCAGAATACGACGAAACTGGTGCCATTGGACTCGTGGTATCGCACTGGTCCTGTGACCCAAGTTTCACACGATTCTAAGACAGTTGACCAAGTCGCCTATTGGTGGGCCCCACGGTTGATTTTTTAGGCGAAGTTGTGTTCGGCTTACCGGAATCCATATTTGGACATACCGTTGAGTTCGTACTGACATTTAGAGTTTGTTTGACCTATAATTTGTCCCATTTAGAGACCTTTACCCTTGGCATGCTTTTCGGTGCAAAGTGGCCCACAAATGGAGTCCGCTTTGACCCAAAATTACCGTTTTGCCCTGTGTCCAAATTGGACGAAAGGGTAGTATTTTCTAGCTATTTTGCTTATTCTGGGAACGTTGGTGATGTTTATTTCAGCATCTGAAGACGTTCATTCTGAGGCCGTAGTTTCTGACTCTTAGTGTTTGACATCTGGATGTTACACTCTGCAACTCTCTTGTCAGGCAAGTATACCTTGCCTTGTTGTACTGTTTAAATTCAATTATATATTTAGTTGCATGTTTATTATTTTAGATTATATAACTGTATGCGTCCGAGAGAGACTCGGGTGCAGTCAACGAATGCGTTGACGTTAGGACTTGTGTTTGACCTAGTGTCTAGTAGACCCATCTAAAGTTGTGGAGTTATCGGTATGACTCCCCAGGCCTTGACACATTCTTACATGTGTTGTGAGTCTCATGTAGGGCATGGACTTGCGTATGTGGTTGGCCACCTGTATGTGTAGGTCGTGCAACGGATAGGGTATAACTGCTAATAGTGATGCATGTTAGAAGACTTAGCAGTTATTAGTAGGCGGAGCATAGATTATCGTGGTACGATGGTCCAATCCTTGTCCTTGTTTAGTTGTAAGGTTGGACTACTGTTCTAATGATAGACTTTGAGCCAGAGTTACGATGCCGCAGCGTAGTAGCTAAGGCGTGTTATGGATACAACATGCATAGATCATTGGGCGGGGAGGACGACTAGTAGGCATATGGGACACCCACTTCCTTTATACTGCTGCCACACTCGACGGAGTGATATGGACGATATATACTATACTGTTGCCACGTTCTTCGGAGCGATATGGACGATATACTAAACTATTGCCACGTTCTTCGGAGCGATATGGACGATATATTATACAGATGCCATGCTCTTCGGAGATGGACGTTATTACTGAGCGCCCTCCTATGGGGGCGTATGTGGCATATACTAGCCAGTTGTCACGATTGGTGAATTACGTCAACATATGTCTAGCCTAGACTTTCCCATACACTCAAATTTGTCCTTAAAGTGCATTCACTTAGATGGTTAGCGCACCCCTTTATTTATTCAGTATTTACTTTATGGCATGCTTCTATGTATCTTGTTATGTCCCTCTGAGGACCTGGTCCCTTTCCAGGTATATTGTTCAAGAGTATTCGCAGGAGCACAGATCCGGACTGGTTGCGTACGTTCCGAGGAGTCCTCTCTTCGAGCTTCGTGATGGTTAGAGGTTGTATTTATATTGTATTTATCTTGCTTACTCTTTATTCTAGTTCGGTAGTGGATTTGTTTCCATCCGACTGTCATCTTGAGATACCTCATATTGAGATCTAGTTCATTGATACTAGTCATTTATTTATATATGATTTTTGTGGATGAGATTTAGTTATGCTCTGAGATATATATGTTTACCACTTGTGAATTGTTATTCATATTACAGCGTACGTGTGTTATGGTTTCCATATATTAGAGTGCCATATTCATACGGCTGGCATGCTTACGTGTCCTAGTCCTACGTATTTTGGGACTGGGGCGTGACATGTTTTTAGTGGTGGCCCATGCAGGTCAAGAGCATATTGTCTCGGTTACGTTACTGTACCGAGCAAGCCTGCACCTAGGAATAGAGTATAGGATCTCATCCATAATTGACTATGACTCGTATTTCTTCTAATCTGTTCTATTTGAATAATTGCATCCTGTTTGATTCATATGCTTCCCTAATAGTTCTTGAGTATAGCCTCTCCTAGAATATAGAAGTCCATGTTGTTAGATAATAAGTAGGGTAACCTTCCTATTAAGAGTACAACTAGAGTGTTGACACATCACTAAGTTTAGAATATTCAGTAAACCCTAGAATCCCCTTATCTATAGATTGGTTTACCATTATCCCTTGATATAATTATAAATTACTTGAGAGTAGTATAGACACTACTAGAGTTAGTTAGAAAGTTGACCATACTGTTTTACCCTAGCATTGAGGAACCAATAGAAATCCAAGATTTAACATTAGGACTAAACCTAACTTTCATAGTAAGATAGTATTAGAACTATAAATTTAGATTCTTGTCTTGGTACTAGCAGACAGCACCTAAGAAAAACTAGAGGAATGAATCTAACATTTCCCTTGATCATACCTCGAACACATATATTAGCATACCACCTCCCCTTAGGAAGACCATGATCTTATCTAGATTCTTCCTATTTTTAATTTTATATCTTGTTCTTTGCAGCCTTAGCACTCGCTATTTGTTTGACGACTAATTATGCTCTTCCTCCTTCACCTTTCAACTCGTGCCACCTGACACTTCTGATTGTAGGCCAGATGAATTCTTTTATGTTAAGGATATATAGTTTGCTAGGATTATAGTTGTCAATGTTAAACTTTGAAAAGTTGTGCTTGATAGTTAGAATTTGATAGTTTTGAGTTGTTCTTGTAGATTGTAACTTGATGATTACCCTTAGTTTTAATCACATAATTCGTATCCATAACCTAATATAGGTATATCCTCTTTCACTTAAGAACCGGTAGCTCTTCCATTCTTACTATTGACACTCGTCCTATGAGCACTATGATTAAGACTTAAGATGACCATTACCTATATAATGCAATAGGATGATTTTCTCGTAAACCCAATAAGAGTTTATGCTTTATTTACAAGGACAATATTATTTTGTAGAATCCCCTTAAGACTGTCACAGTATTAGATATTTTTTTTTATAATTTGGGTAGTATGCCTCCCAACCTAGTATCACATAGTTCTTTTGACATATTATTGTAGTATAACTAAATGACATTAACTATATAGTAGCATAAGACGATAGTGTTTATTCAGACGGTAGAACTTAAAGGTCCATACCCCTATTTTGTCGACTAGCAGCTTAGACAAGGTGTTAGTACTACAACTGTAGAGACTGTAGAGTCTTATTTTTGTTTTGTTTTGTGAACTTAAATTATTTACCTTATTTCATTATGATCTAGTGCATTTATATTTTATATACTACCTTGACTTATGCCGCTATTTTATACCCTAGTTTTGCAAGCTTATTCTTTTATCGAGCTTGTTCACGATATATGTATTAGTAGATGCATATATTAATATATTTCAGAATCAGTGTATTAAGGTCTAGCTAATCTTAGTGCGCTTGGTTCGCCCTTCGCATAACTACTTTACGTGGATTGAGATATATAGTATCTAGTAGACGAATGTATCTTGTTCGAGCATATCGTAACGGCTACATAATTGTACTGATATGAGCATGTGAATAGAAATATACCAAAATAGGATTTCAATCCACAACTGCCTTGATAATTCCATTTGAATTATTTAAACGCCTTGATCCCTATACTTCTATTCTATTACCTCCCCCTTGAACTCTTTATTATTGTTTTTCGTCTTTCCTTATTTCGGAAAGACGAAAACTCGTGCTTGGTATAAGTTGATACACAGAGAGTCCATAGGGCGATCACATACTTGAGGATTATTCTTTTGTAATCAAGGGCATATCATATATGATATATTTGGTGTTAAAGTTTTGAGGATTGAGTAACATGATTAAGTAAAATTAAGGAATATTTTTCTTAAGTATATAGCCTTATATGATAGATGGGTAAATTCTAAGTTGGGTAGAAGTCGCATTGTTAATTTGAGGTTAAGTTCTTTTAGATTGTGATCAAGTATTATTAGATTGAGAGATTAAGTCATTTTAAATGTGGAGAATTTTAGAAGAAGGAGTTAGATGATGAGTATGTAATAAATTTTGAAATCTTGATATGACAGACCAAATATTTATACTTTAAGTACATGATTTAAATTATGAATATTGAAAGTAAATCATCAATTTAAATTTTGAGGATAAATATAGAATTTCAGACTTGAACATTGGTGGATCGAATTTAAATTTTTTACAATTTGATGATTTGAATTAAGAGTTAAAATTTGATTGTTGGATTACCTATTATAAATATTGAGGATGTGAATTAAATTTAAAATTTTGAAGGATACAAAATTCATAAGGAAAAATAGGAATAATATTGGATTAAAATTATTTTCTTCTAAAGGAGATTATGATAGTTGGAGATCGTAATGTGAAAAGTGATTTGGGCTATTTAAAACTTGAAGATGTCATATAGATTTAGCTTAAATTTGGATATGATTATTAAAAATCGAGAAGAGGTTACAATATTTTGATTAAACAGAGGTTACCTTAATTTTGAAAGGGATTGCGATGGATTAGAATATATTTTAAATTTTGGAAGAGATTGCGATTGACTTGTCTTATATGTGAACGTAAGGGAATTAACAAACTATGCCTTACTTTAATTTCGAGAAGGAAATTATTTTTTGGGTAGATTGTAAACCCTTCCCCACCCAAAAATTTGACCTACTTGGCATAGATAGAGAAACTAGGGTTAGTTGAATCCAATTAGAAATAGAACACGGTATTTTATTTAATTATACAATATTTATATCACATAGTGCACCTTACCATTGCTTCGATGATTGGAGCACTACTCTAGCCATTGCCTTCCTACAAATTTTACAACCTTGTCCTAAACGTACCCGCCTACCATTCTGACCTCGGTATAACTTATAATTATGCTTCCTTGTGCTACATTTTAGTCGCACAATATTCGTCGCGGACGTTTCTATTTAATTTTATAATTCTAACTTTGTATCCTTGTGCGTTCCAATTAAAATTGGAGACCCAATCTTGACCCGTTTCGTGCAACCCAATTCAGAGTAATATTCTATTCTGAG
The DNA here is from genome assembly GCA_036927795.1 of Iris macrosiphon. Lineage (NCBI taxonomy): Eukaryota > Viridiplantae > Streptophyta > Magnoliopsida > Asparagales > Iridaceae > Iris > Iris macrosiphon. The sequence goes on along the minus strand of JAYESA010000011.1, from coordinate 116,477,106 downwards.
TCCCCTATGCCCATGACACTTGTGCTCCACTTAATTTTATCCCCATGATAATTAAAAAATCCTGGAGGTTAGGATGGAGGAATGTGCAGAATAAGCTGCAAATCTCTATCTTATACCATTCTTGACTTTCTATCGTTGCTTAGTTTTAATTTAAGGACAAAATTTTTATAAGTTGAGTAGAGTGTAAAACCTCTAATTCTAAAAACTGTATTTTACCTTTTAATTAATTAATAAATGAATTATAGTAATTATGAGCTAAATATAGGAAATAGATTTTATTTAATTTTTATTTGAGGTGTTTGTGCATTTAGGGAATTTATGGAGCCTTTATAAATTTTTCCAAATTTATTCTATGTAGGGGACCCTGTGGGCAGTTGACAGCTTAATGGTATGCATAAATATAATTTCTAGAATTTTCTAGATATATATGTATATATATATATAAATGATTTATTAAATAGAAATTAGAAATAGAAAACAAATAAAAATAGAAATGAAAAGAATAAAGAAATGATAAAGAAAAAGAAAAAAAGGAAAATAAATTCCTAATGGATCTACCCAAAACCCGTTAACCACTTGAACCCTACCCGCTATTTTCCTAAAGTTAACCAATCCCCACCCGCACACAAATATAAAGCAACAACAGCAAAGGCTATCTCCCCCCCCCCCCCCGCGAGTTTACAACCGACCTAGCCCCCCATCTCGCGATCTCTCTCTCCCTCTATATATATACCACATTAAGAAAACACTAACCCTAATCCTCCCTCTCCCCGACCCGCGCGACCGTCGCCGCCCCAGACCCTGCCGCCGATCGCCTGCGCCGCCCGCCGCCGAGCCCGCGCGCCCACGTCAACGTACCGCGTCAGAATCTGATCAACAGCGAAGCTATGTTCATGCGTCGTTTTTCGTCTTCTCGCTCAACCAAACTCGACCCCGTCTTCACCGGTATAATCCTTACCTATCCCCCTTCCATGTCTGTATGATAGTTGATCTCGAACAGCACGCAAACCTAGGTAAAAATCGACGCCAAGTCGAGAAAAAAATACGACATTTAAATCTCAGAAAATAAGTTACAACCACCCCTGTTCACGGATTTGTATCACCCACCACAGAGATCCGAATTTGGTTTTTATTGTTAGTATGGGAAGACCACATAACCTAGTTTAATTTCTGTTATTTATATTATTCTATTAACTACTATATGTAGAATTAAATTAGTTGGAAAATTCTGAAAATATACTTTTTTCGATTTTCAGAAATTGCGATATGGAGCGCGCACCGCCAAACGGGACCGCCCCGTCGGGTACTAAGTGTACCAAAAGGTGCGCACATTATACTCGGACGTGTGAGATTTCACGAAAACTGATTTGGACGCGTGTGCGAGTCCGAATTAGCCCGTATCCGCAAAAAATCTCCCGTGTCGCAACTTTTGCAAAAGCCCTATGCATTTGGTGCACGCTCGTCAGAATGCGATAAAACTGGTGCCATTGGACTCGTGGTATCGCGCTGGTCCTGTGACCCAAGTTTCATACGATTCTGAGACAGTTGACCAAGTTGCCTATAGGCGGGCCCTACGGTTGACTTTTTGGGCAAAATTGTGTTCGGCTCACCGGAATCCACATTTGGACATACCGTTGAGTTCGTACTGACATTTAGAGTTTGTTTGACCTATAATTTGTCCCATTTAGAGACCTTTACCCTTGGCACACTTTTCGGTGCAAAGTGGCCCACAGGTGGAGCCCGTTTTGACCCAAAATTACCGTTTTGACCCTGTGTCCAAATTGGACGAAAGGGTAGTATTTTCTAGCTATTTTGCTTATTCTAGGAACGTTGGTAATATTTATTTTAGCATTCGAAGACGTTCATTCTGAGGCTTTAGTTTCTGACTCTTGGTGTTTGACATCTAGACGTTACACTCTGCAGCTCTCTTGCCAGGCAAGTATACATTGCCTTGTTGTACTGCTTAAATTCAGTTATATATTTAGTTGTATGTTTATTATTTTAGATTATATAACTGTGAGCATCCGAGAGAGACTCGGGTGCAGTCAACGAATGCGTTGACGTTAGAACTTTTGGCTGACCTAGTGTCTAGTAGACCCACCTAAAGTTGTGGAGTTATCGGTATGACTCCCCAGGCCTTGACACATTCTTACACGTGTTATGAGTCTCAGGTAGGGCACGGACTTGCGTATGTGGTTGGCCACCTGTACGTGTAGGTCATACAACGGATAGGGTATAACTGCTAATAGTGATGCATGTTAGAAGACTTAGCAGTTATTAGTAGGCGGAGCATAGATTATCGTGGTACGATGGTCCAATCCTTGTCCTTGTTTGGTTGTAAGGTTGGACTACTGTTCTAACGATAGACTATGAGCCAGAGTTATGACGCCGCGGCGTAGTAGCTAAGGCGTGTTGTGGATACAACATGTATAGATCATTGGACGGGGAGGACGACTAGTAGACGTATGGGACACCCACTTCCTTTACACTGCTGCCACACTCGAGGGAGTGATATGGACAATATATACTATACTGCTGCCACGTTCTTCGGAGCGATATGGACGATATATTACATTGCTGCCACGTTCTTCGGAGCGGTATGGACGATATATTATACAGATGCCATACTCTTCAGAGATGGACTTTATTACTGAGCGCCCTCCTATGGGGGCGTATGTGGCATATACTAGCCAGTTGTCACGATTGGTAAATTACGTCAGCATATGTCTAGCCTAGACTTTCCCATACACTCAAAGTTGTCCTCAAAGTACATTCACTTAGATGGTTAGTGCACCCCTTTATTTATTCAGTATTTACTTTATGGCATGCTTCTATGTAGCTTGTTATGTCCCTCTGAGGACCTGGTCCCTTTCCAGGTGTATTGTTCATGAGTATTCGCAGGAGCACAAATCTGGACTGGTTGCGTACATTCCGAGGAGTCCTCTCTTCGAGCTTCGTGATGGTTAGTGGTTGTATTTATATTATATTTATCTTGCTTACTCTTTATTCTAGTTCAGTAGTGGATTTGTTTTCATCCGACTGTCATCTTGAGATACCTCATATTGAGATCTAGTTTATAGATACTAGTCATTTATTTATATATGATTTTTGTGAATGAAATTTAGTTATGCTCTGAGATATATATGTTTATCACTTGTGAATTATTATTCATATTACAGCGTACGTGTGTTATGGTTTCCATATATTGGAGTACCATATTCATACGGCTGGCATGCTTACGTGTCCTAATCCTACATATTTTGGGACTGGGGCATGACATGCAGAAAGCGCATCGCTCTCAGTATTCCATACATTCAGATGCCAACAAGATGTATCGGGATATACAAGAGAGTGTGTGGTGGTATGGCATGAAGAGGGAAGTGGCACAGTTTGTATCCAGATGCTTAGTGTGCCAGCAGGTGAAAGCCGAGAGGCAGTGACCATGAGGTTTACTTCAACCATTACCCATTCCAGAGTAAAAGTTGGAGCATATTACTATAGATTTTGTGTCCGGACTTCCACGATCTCCAGGAAAGAAAGATGCGATTTGGGTCATCGTTGATAGGTTGACCAAGTCGGCCCACTTTTTGCCTTTCAAGGTGGGTTTGTCTATGGAGAAGCTGGCAGAGATATATGTGAGGCAGATCGTTAGGATACATGGAGTTTATATCAGCATAGTCTCGGATCAGGAGAGTCATTTCACTTCTCATTTCTGGAGGAGTTTGCAGGAGAGTTTCGGCACTCAACTCAAGTTCAGTACTGTATATCATCCCCAGAAATATGGGCAGTCAGAGAGGACTATTCAGACTCTCGAGGATATGTTGCACACTTGTGTACTAGATTTCAAGGGTTTTTGGGAGGACAATCTCCATTTGGTAGAGTTTGCTTATAACAACAGTTACCAGGCTAGTATAAAGATATCACCTTTTGAAGCTCTGTACGGTCGGAGGTGTCGTACTCCCTTGTCATGGGACGATATTGGAGAGAGAGTTTTGCTTGGGTCAGAGATGGTTATAGATATAGCAGAGAAGGTTCAGTTGATCAGAGACAGACTTCGTATGGTGCAGGACAGACAACGGCATTGGACCGATAGCCACCGGAGACCTTTGGAGTTTGAGGTATAGTTTAGATTTTGTTTTGTGTTTGTTATTGATTGTTTGTTATAGATTAAGTTCTTAAGGTGGTATTTTGTTCTAGGTGGGTGGTTTGGTGTTTCTGAGGATTTTTCCGACACGAGGCATGATTCGCTTCGGTAGAGGCGGAAAGCTTAGTCCGCGATTCATCGGACCTTTCACTATTGTAGAGAGGGTCGGTGATATTGCTTATAGACTGGACTTGTCACCTGCATTGGAGGAAGTGCACAACGTGTTTCACGTGTCGCAGTTGAGACGGTACGTGGCAGATCCTAGTCATATATTGGATCACTCGGAGATAGAGGTGGGTCCTACTCTTAGCTATCCAGAGCAGCCAGTTAAGATTCTGGATCAGAGAGAGGAGGTGCTGAGGAACCAGACTATTCCTTTGGTGCGCGTCGCATAGAGGCATCACTCTCCGGGGGAGTCTACCTAGGAGAGAGAGAAAAAAATATGATATCGTTATCCATATTTGTTTGTGCCTTGAGGTATGTTCTTTCATAGTTAGTTCTGTTCTTTTTTTTATGTTTTGTTATTTTCTGGGGGTATTTTTCATTTTTGAATTTCGAGGACAAAATTATTTTAAGGAGAGTAGACTTGTCACTACCACATTTTCTAGGAAAGGGTATTTTAGTAATTCTATATTTCTTTAAATATTGTGTATGATAAATAATTACTTATTATATTATTTAATGGTTGTTAAATGTTAGTTATTTATTTTGGACTTGTGTTAGTGGACCTAACTAGTTTAGTTTAGACTCATGGACCAACATGTACTAATTGTAATATTTGAGCCCATTTAGAAAGCCCATTGATTAGGAGGATGATTAAAATTAATTAAACCATTAGACTAGAAGCTTCCCTCCTTAATTATTTCTTTATGAGAGGCCCCAAGGGGAATAATGGACATTACATAGTGAGTTGAGGAAGGGTAAAAGGGGGCCGGCCTATTAAAGAGGGGAAATTTATTTCTCTTCTCTTTTCATTTGAAAACTAGATCTAGAATTTCCCTCAACCAAATTCCTTCATTCCCACTTCATTTTTCTATCAAATTTCATCCCAATTCCTTCCCAAATCACCATTAGAGACTAGTGGAGCAAGGATCTAGAAGGAGGAAGCAAGGATCTACAAAGAGGAGCGAGGATCTACAAGTTGGAGGCCAATTTTATCATATTTGGAGGTTGTATTGGGAATCCATCTCCCAATAGGTACAATTCAGTTTTTCTCCTTAATTTAGGTTCTAAATCTGAGATTTAACCATGAAAAATCAACCCATATACATAGGCTACCCATAGAATTTGGTTTTGTGTTCATAGGAGGCCTATTGAGAAAGTTATGGTACTTTCTGTATCAATTTTGGGAGAATTTCGAGATTGACAATTGTTGTGTGTGTCAATTGGTCCTATAGATCAATTTGGTATGTGCTTGTGTGTTTGGGGCTAGTATTATGTCTACAATTGGGTACGTATAGGTCGTATCCCAATAATTTGGTGATATATGTTGATTTGGGAGTTTTTTCTCTGACACGGAACTTTGAGCATGTCACATTTTGACACAGACACGTAGATTTTTGTTTGACTCTTCGTATTGTTCATAAATAATATTTTAGACTAGTACGTGTCTTTTGGGGTACGTTTGGATGTATGGTGGACTTGTGTCGCATCTTATCCTAGATCTAGTAGGATACGGGGTGATACGTTCCATGAGATGTACAACGTAATTGTAGTTCTATTTCTCTTGTGTTCTTATTCATGGTGAGGTATAATTATATATGTAAAACTCTTATTCCTAGAAACCGTATTTATTATTTTTTTATTAATTATTAATTTAATTATTATAATTAGTGGCTAATTAGGAGAAATAGATTTTTAATAATTTTTATTTTAGGTGTTGGTGCACTTAGTGGATTTATGGGGCCATTAGGAATTTTTCGGAATTTATTTCATGTAGAAGACCCCTGGAGCAGTTACTAGCTTAATGGTGTGCATTAATATAATTCTAGATTTTTCCTATGAGTATATATATATATATATATATATATATATATATATATATATATATATATATATATATATTAAAGAAATTTAGAAAAGAAAAGAAAAAGGAAAAAAAAAGAAAAAAAATTATTAATAACTACTTCAACTACCCATTCTAACTATCCATTACTAAACTACCCTTGCAAATCAACGTAGCAAGCCTGCCCCCCTTTCTTTACAGCAGCCTATAGCATCCCCTTAGCAAAACTAGCAAACCATTTGCCAAGCCCAAGCACAACCATGCGACCGAACCCCCCCCTCCTTCTCTCTTTCATATATATATATATATATATATATATATATATATATATATATATAATTCTATTTCATCTAAAATCCTAAATCTAAATTATCCAAACCCTTTCTCTTCCCATCTAGACCTAGAGAGCGCCACCACCGCAGCCGGAGAACCCCGCCAGGCCGTCCAAACCAATCCCGACGACCGCGACCCCGCGCACTGCAGATTTCCGAAAGGTACCTGTGTTCCGGAGTTGTTTTCCGTCGCCTCGCTCAACCAAACGCCACCCCGTCTTTACCGGTATGCTCACCCCTTAACTCTCTTCCATATCTGGGTGATAGTAGACCTCAAACAATGCATAACCATAGGCGAAAATAGCGCCAAAGTTGACGGAAATAGACCGAATTCTGGGATCACAGAAAACTGCGATGACCACCCATGTTTCCGAGTTCGTATCTCCCACCACAGAGATCCGAATTCGATGATTCTTTTTTGTATGCGTAGACCACTTGACCTAGTTTAGTTTCTGTTAAATAACCCTAGATTATTAACTGTTGTAGACAGAATTAAATTTATTAGAAAATTTCACGAATCTACTTTTTCCAGATTTCTAAAAGTTGTGAAACGGAGCACGTTCCGCCAAACGGGACTGCCCCGTCGTATACCAAGTGTACCAAACGGTGCGCGTAGCGTAACCGAACACGTGAAAGTTTGCGGAACTGATTCGGATGCGTGTGCGCGCCGAAATCAGCCCATATCCGCTGACACATCCTGTGTCGTAACTTTTACGAAAGTCGTGCGCATTTTGTGCACGCTCGTCAGATTATGACGAAACTTGCATCACTGGACTTGTTGTAACGCGCTGGTCCTGTGACCCAATTTTTACGCAATTCTGAGACAGTTGACCAAGTCGCCAATTGGCGGGCCCCACAGTTGACTGTTTGGGCAAAATTGTGTTCGGCCCATCGGAATCTATATTCGGACATACCGTTGGGTTTGTATTGACATCTAGAGTTTGTTTGACCTATAATTTGTTCCATTTAGAGACTGTTACCCTTGACATATTTTTTGGTGCAAAGTGGGCCAAACGTAGACCCCACTTTTATCCGAAATTACCGTTTTGCTCCTGTTTCCAAATTGGACGAAAGGGAAGTGCTTTTTAGCTATTTTGCTTATTCTGGGAACATTGATGATGTTTATTTCAGCATCCGGAGACGTTCATTCTGAGACCGTAGCTTCTGACTCTTGGTGTTGACATCGGGACATTACATTTTGCAGCTTTCTTGCCAGGAAAGATACCTTGCCAAATTGCTTACAGTATTTTGCATGCTTATTATATTTCTGTATATTTATTGCATTTCTGTATATTTACTGCATGTGTAGTTTCTTTCAGTCATTACTATATATTAGATATGTTGACACACACTTGTCACTTAGTATCATGAGAGGACAATCAGTAGGCGTATGGGCTTTAACCACTCTGGTAACACCGTAGTCACTAGCACGCACTATGGTGGTCGTGTATGATGGTCGCTACCCCTGCGGTATATCGATTGATGGAGTCACGAGGGTCGCTACCCCCACGGTATGTCGGCTGATGATGTTCATGGACGTGTGTGTGAGTTGTGAGATTAGATCGAGTAGCCTACCCTTGCCCATACGTCGAAAAGTTATCCTTATTTGCATTCATATAGATTGTCTTGTACAGCGTACTTATATATTTTCAATATTATGCATGTTTACTGTATTCAAATTGGCTTGCTTCTATGTATCTTGTTATGTCCCTCTGAGGACCTGGTTCCTTGCCAGGTATAGACGACCAGGAGTATCCGCAGGAGTACGGGCCTGGACCTGACGCATTCCTTTCTGCCGAGGAGGTCTTACCTTTTGAGCATCTTTGATTACATCTAGTGATGGATTCTTTTTGGCTGATACACTTCTGTCTTCACATTATTTTATATTAGAGATTTTATACTCCTCTCTCATTTTAGTTTTGGATATAGTCTTTGGTAGTGGATTTGTCTCCACCCGACTATTATTTTGGATATTTCAGACTCCTTATTCTAGTTTAGTATTTATTTCTATGACTTGTTGTGTGGATGAGGTTAGCATATCTGTGACTTGTGACATTATATATACCACATGTGAGTTTATATTCATTCTACAGCGTACGTGTGTATTATGGTATCCATATATTGGAGTTGCCATATACATACGGCTGGCATGCTTACGTGTTCCTAGTCCCACGTATTTTGGGACTAGGGCGTGACAATATATATGTATATACGTATATTTTGGTGTATTTATATTTATGTGTTATTGTGTCTTAGATCTATGTATCTATTTATGTATATTGTATGTAGCCATTATTCTACATATGTAAGAGCTATTTAATAGTGTAGTGTATGTATATATATTGTAGTATATATATAGTGTAGATGTTATGTGTATACATATATATATGATGCTATGTATATATGTTACTATATATATGTCTATGTAATTATTATGTACATATATCCTATAAAGTTGTAACCATGTATATATGTGATACTATATTGTTATATGTATTATTGTGTCCATTTATATATATTCTTATAGTTGTAAGTATATATGGGTAATTATATAGTGTGTTATATATATTATATAGTGTTATATATATATATATATATATATATATATATATATATATATATATATATATATATATATATATATATATATATATATATAAGTATGGCAACAGCAGCTATTGTGACGCTTTCAGCGTCACAAAAGGATAGCAACAGCAGCAGCAGGAACGCAACAGCAGCGGTAGCAATAGCAACAGTAGCCGCAGCAGCAATAGCAACAGCAGCAGCAGTAGCGACAGCAGCAGCAGCAACTCAGCAACGACGACGGCAGCAGGAACTGTCGCTATAACAGCAGTACAGCAGCAGTATTAGCAGCCGTATCAAAGGCTATAGCGATGACAACCGAGAGTATTTTATGACACATATGCAATTTTGAGTATATATTATATATTTATATATAATAGTTATATATATGTATATATATGTGGTATTAATATATATGTATATATGTTCCTAATTGCTAATTATATTTTAGAATACTATATGTATAATAATTAGTTATAGCATATATTATTTTAATGGGTAGTTAGCATAAGTAAGGTATTGGATATTACCTTGAGATACCAAGGTAAGTATCAAGGTATTTAGGGATACCCAAGGTATTGGGTGTGGGTAGCAAGTTTATGGTTTAGCGTTGTGATACCAAGTTGGTTCAAAACCAAGGCATCTATTTAATATTTTTAATTAGAATTTTTATAATTAATAATTGTTTGATATTTATATGTAATATTTTACCTATTGATTTACGTATCCAGAGATACGATATACTAGCATCCTAAGGTATAGTTTTTATGACCTCGACTTTAGTATATGAACCCAATATCTTTGTATTAGACTTATGCAACTAGAAATAGGTAGTTGACCATAGTTGACCATAATTGACCATAGTTTGACTATAACTGACCAAAGTCGACTTAGAGTTGACCGAGTTTGAATTTTGACTTAGAATTGACTTGTTGACCTAGAAGTTGATTAGTTTAACTTATTTTCTTTTCGGAACCTTATATTGATGTTGTATTTCATATCTAGGTCTTCGAGGCACCATATTAGACATTTGTGAGACTATTCTTTGGACTTCAGGCGAGTACATTCTCTGATAGTTTCTTATTTATGATATCCTCTATGTTCATTGTATCTAGAATATATATCCATATCTTCTTGACATGATGGTTACACGGATTGGTATATCCAGATCTCGTCATGAGATTTTATTCCTTGGTATATGGTGTATCTTATGCAAGCCTTGTTTCATTGATTATCTTGTACATATACAGACATTGGGCTATCTTCTTGGGGAATCTCATGTCATAGCGTACCATGGTTTGATTTATTATACCAGTCGAGGGTGGAGAGTATTTTAGTGTAGATATGTGATCATACCCTTATTGTATCAAGTCTTGTATATTGAATAGTGTTAATCATACACCGCATGTATGATTAGCTAGGCCATATATATTGTATCATGTTCCCAAATCGATCACATGTTAAAGCTAGTACTCACACACTTAGTCATTAGTATTCTTATTCATTGTCATATTGTTCATTATTGTATTCATTCCAGTATTTTCTCATTGTATATCTCTTGTATTTATTGTGCATCTTGTATATTCACATCTATTTATTGTTACATAGTTTTTATCATTGATTAGAACTGCTGTTAGAGATGTACTCTGCTCCTTTCCTGACTGGATATATTTTTCTCAGATGATACTGAGGAGTGGTACCCTACTCATTATGGACACCAGGATGTTATGGGCTTAGAGTCAGAGACCCTGGCTCAGGAGGGACTTATCCCGACTGAGACAGATGACCCGGGACTTGTACCTTCTTAGTATTTCTTGTACTGGATTGTCTCCAATTTTTTGTTAACATTCTTTCAGACTCATTGATGTATTATTTTAGACTCATGAGTTGTATGTGACTATTTCTATTCTTTATCTTATTCGTGCTCGTTTCCATCTTATATTTGTGATTGAGTATATTTTTATTGTTGGTGGTTCTTTATATTGCTAGATAGATTACCCAGACAGCATTCTATCATCGATTCTGCGGCGTAGGCTGGATGTTGTTTACGACTTGCATCCCTACATCGGGTGTGGGTCGTAACAGGTAGTAAATATATCAGCACAGATACAAGTAGTTAAGTCAGGATACACGATAAGTCAGTCAGTCAAGTGGAATTCTCTGCTCACATCGTAGCATGTATATCAGGTTAGTAAAAATACGAGCACTAGACACTAATCCAAACTCCATGAATAATACCAGATCCTTTGACTCACATGAATCCACCGAATCAGTGATCACATGCTATCAGTCGATAAGTCCCATAACATCTGGGATATAAAATATAGATTCCACCTAACCAGGTTAGCCATCTATAAGTATTAGAATGCACTATGGAAGTAAGTAATTCATATATGGTCCTTGATCCACCATGCACATGTACACAACTCTTTGATCCTCCATGCAATTATATATCCTCCTTATCAAATAAGGGACAAACCATTAAATACTGCGCTACTCCACCATAAAAGATCGCTGAGGTCTACCAAATTGTAGAGATACCAGGTATCGGGCACTAGGGGTACTTGCCTAGAGGTCTCGCCTAGATACGTAAGTCTTCGACAAACTAAGATCCAAGCTGGCATATCCATCGGGGTCCTCAGAACACACAATAAGCAAACATCAGCATCAACCAATAAAATATAAATAAAATCATAAGAGATGGCATGAGGCAATACCGTACGGGTCACACATGTGTTGTATGGATTTGACATAAAAATTAAGGCACCTGGATCGATACGGGCATGTATATCGAGACGCACACGATATTCGAAGTAGCACGAATACCGAGACAAAGGAGAACAGAACATGTGTGTAAATTGAGACATGCACGAACTCCCAAAGAATATGAAGTACACAAATCAATGCAACATGCGAGTCAGTATGTGCGCATAAATCAATCTAGCACGGATTATGAGAAATGACACAAAGGCCGAGGAACAAGAAAATCAAGAGGGCACGCTAACCGAGATGATACGGTGCTAAAGGCAGTACGGGGCTCGAGCCATCCCTATATATGTCATACCTCAGTGCACATGTAACACATAGCACATAGGAACGCATAGCAGGTAGTAAATGTATTAGCACGGATACAAGTAGTCAAGTCAAGATACACAATAAGTCAGTCAGTTAAGTGGAATTCTCTGCTCACATCGTAGCATGTATATCAGGTTAGGAAAAATATGATCACTAGACACTAATCCAATCTCCATGAATAATACAAGTTCCTTTGGCTCACATGAATCCAACGAACCAGTGATCACATGCTATCAGTCGATAAGTTCCATAACATCCGGGGTATAAAATATAGATTCCACCTAACCAGGTCAGCCATATGTAAGTATTAGAATTCACTATGATAGTAAGTAAATCATATATGCTCCTTTATCCACCATGCACACGTACACAACTCTTTGATCCACCATGCAATTATATATTCTCCTTATCAAATAAGGGACAAACCATTAAATACTGCCCTACTCCACCATATAAGATCGCTGAGGTCTACCAAATTATAGAGATACCAGCTATCGGGCACTACGGAAGTCGGGTTAAATCAAATATTAATAACCTCGATATTTGCCTCGTTTTGCGAAATAATAGTTCAATAATCCAAGTCCAAGAAATCCAATAATAATAATATTATGGCTTTTGCGCAGGCCTACAAAGTCCAATAGAGTACACAAAAGCTTGCCAAGTCAATATCCCAAAATTATACTTTCAATGAAAAATGATATTCAATCCTCGAATTTATCCAAAGTTCACAATCCCGATATAAAGTAACTGCTAGTCCAATCAAGTTAATCTAGAACAACACCTGGAAAGAATAATATGGAAACAAGAATCTAATAACGAATGCCGCCGGCCAGTGGCAAGAAAATACATGAACCACTCTGAAGCATATCCGTGACCCTTAAACCAAACAAGGACCGGGGTCGCAGACCGTCTCCCGAGTAGAACTTCACCCCTTACTCTATCCGACGAACAAGGGTAAATAAATACTACACGTATAATAGAAAACCAAATCCTGAGTCAAATCCCTAAATCAAATTCCTGTATCAAATCATGAATCTCCGAATCAAGTTCCCAAATCGAATTACTAAATCAAATCCCTAAATCAAATTACGAATCCAATCCCGAATCAATGTCTCGAATCAATATCCTGCATCAAATCATGAATCTCCAAATCAAGTTCTTAAATCGAATTCCTAAAACAAATTACAAATCAAATCCCGAATCAATGTCTCGAATCAATATCCTGCATCAAATCATCGAATCAAACCCCCGAATCAAATATCAAATCAAATTCCTGAATCAAATTCCTAATCCGAAATTCTGGAAAATTTTGGCAGAAGCTCCCCTATATTTCTAGGACCGGAATATAACTTGCAAAACAAAATAAGTAGAATATCCAACCGGCGCAACCCACCGTAGAATCCCAAGTTGAGAACACTAAGTATCGGCCTCCAGCAGCGCTTCAATGCGTACTGGCACTATGCTAACACAATCAACAAGAATCGCCACGTAGGGTGCACAATCCCAGAGTCATCTATACTTAACCAATCCACAATAAACAAGTCCCGTAAAATAGTGCCAAACCATAACCCGACTGTGAGTCGGACATGGGGCATATAGTGACAATGCTTATATCTAGGTCATGCTCATGTCCTCGAAGGTGTGGATGTCCCGTCCGAGTTGTTCGATAGGGGTGTCAGCCCAATATCTAACCATGCTATACTAATAACAATAATTATCAGTCTAATATCAATTTATAGTTACAAGTCCAATAATTTATAATAAATTAAATATAGGACGAGAAGAGAATTGGAGCAAAACCATCACATGAGCAAAGGGTACTTGCCTAGAGGTCTCGGCTAGTTACGCAAGTCTTCGACAAACCAAGATCTAAGCTGGCACATTAATCGGGGTCCTCAGAACCCACAATAAGCAAACATCAGCATCAACCAATAAAATATAAATAAAATTACAAGGGATGACATGAGGCTATACCGTGCGAGTCCCGCAAATGGTGCAAGGACCTGACACAAAAACCAAGCCACGCAGATCGATTTGGGCACGTATATTGAGACACAAAAAAAGATCCGAAGTAGCACAAATACCGAGAAAAAGGTGAACAAAATATGCACGTAAATCGAGATATGCACGAACTCCCAAAGAATATGAAGTGCGCAAATCAATATGACACACGAATCAGTACATGCTCGCAAATCAATATGGCACGGATTACTAAAAATACTACAAAGGCCGAGGAATGCAAAAATCAAGAGGGCGCGCTAACTGAGATGACACGGTGCTCAAGGAACCACGAGGCTCGAGGTATCCTGTTGCTCGAGGCAATACGAGAATCGAGGTAGAACTGGAAATGAGACTAACACATACATCGAGATGTATGTGTTCCGAGAAATTTGCGACAGCACGGGGCCCAAGAAGAGGGATGGAGGAGAGGATGGATATGATAAGGGTGGTGGCCATGGTGGTGGTGGTCGAAAGTGGTGATGGTGGTGCCGGATCTGGGAAAGTGAGAGAACGAGAGAGGGGAATAGAGATAGAACGAGATAGAGGGGGAGGAGATCAGGAGAGAGAGAGAGAGCTAGGGAGGGAGAGAGCAGTGAGAGAGGGAGAGCGGAAGAGAGTGGGAGAGTGGGACCTGGAGAGAGGAGGGGGTCAGGGTTCCATCAGCGGAGGAGAGGAGGAGATCGAGGGAGAGGAGAGCGGGGGAAAGGGAGAGTGGCTCTAGGGGAAGCGGGGAGGGGCTCCATCGTGAGAGGGGAGAGAGAGGAACATGAAAGGGGGGCTGCGGCTGCTGAGTAAAAGGGGGAGAGGTGTGAGCGGGTAGGTTAGGGTTAAGGATTGGGTGAGGGTTAAGTTAGAATAAAGTAATAATAATAATAATAATAATAATAATAATAATAATAATAATAATAATAATAATGATAATACTCCAATTAAAATACCAATACTACCACTATTATCAACAATAATAAATAATCTTAATACTAATCAATAAATATCAACTTCAAAATAAAATCAGGCCTCAACAACCCAAGTCAAATCAAGATCCAACAATTTAAATAAAAGTTTAAGAATACTCAGAATTAGGAAATCCTCAAAATCAAAATACAATCATATAATTATTTAGAAAATAGGGTTATGATATCCTACCCACCTTACCAAAATTTTGTCCTCGAAATTCAAAATCTTAAATATAGTTTTTAAAACTAGTATATATATCATGAAAACTCTACCCACCTTACAAAAATTAAGTAATACTATCAGAAATAACCAAATCTCAATCTGAAAACATCGAAAAGAAAATATCTAGTTGCACAAATCAACTCATAAAATAAATCCAGAATACCTGAAATAATCTCGAAAATTAAAATCTCGCATGCCTGAAATAACTCTATAAAATAAAGCAAGTACAAAATATCGGTAACAATACTAGAAAACTTAAAATTCCAACTGCATGAAAAATCCATACAAATTAGGATCAAGAATAATCGTCTCATATCGACAACCGAAGTTTTCTCACATCGAATCACAATGTGTGCCGCGGTCATTCTCTACCACGCCATCCGGATTGGCTGCAGAAGACTCACTGCGACACTATGATCGTACGGCTATAGCTTTCGCTACTACGCCGTCAAGGTATACTAGGGCCACCCGGTCACTCTTGACAAATACCCAAAATAAATTAAATCTAAAACCAATATCCAACTCAGAAAAATCATAAAACATGTAACAAGATCATAAGACATTCTCCAAGAAAATACTCGAAATCTAAAAATCCAATTCTAATCACCATATAGAGAAAATATATCTATAGTCAAAATATTATCTGAACAGATAATCAAGAAGGCAGAATTATCTAGAGTCAAAGGAGCTGAAATGATACAAGGATATTCACTGAACACTAAACAAATGCTCTTGAGATCTTCAATTCTGACGTCCTCAGCAAACTCTGAGCTCTGATATAATACTCCTTCCAAGACAAGCACATCAATGCAAGAAAAGGACGACAATGATACTAAGGCAACACAAAATTAACACACGAAGGAGATAACAGGGGAAACAAACCAGGTGATACATCGGTAGAGAGTGCAGAACCCAAGATAAATAACGGGTAACCCAAGGATAAAGATAAGACAACGTCTTATCTGACAAAGTGATTGACATGGCCAACTACAGGACCACATCTCTCAAACAAGGAATAAAGGCAGATAACGACGAATAGATAGGGGTCAAGCAAGATAGGTCAAGGCAGAGAGAGTGACCAATATACAAGTTCAAGGAAGCGAAGGAAAAGAGTAACAAGTAAAAATTCTAAGGAATCATGGACGAAGATAAATAATCATGTGATATCCAACAATATATCAAAACAAGACCTGCATGAGCCACCAATAAAATATTATCACGCCTCGCTCCCAGAATACTGGGTAAATACGAGGACGGACATGGCCAGCTCCCCCGTACAAGATATAGAACGTTGTACAACGGTTACGACTGTCAGTCATGTTGGGTATCCTAGCATGTAATATAATATATGGCCTATATCTGATCTCATATCCACAAGCAACCATAATATAACAAGCAACAAGAATGATATTAACTAGGAATTATGCAAGACCAAACGGTCAAAAGTACTAATGATAATCAGGAAGTCTACAACGAGAAAGATGTAGACGATAGTACCTTCCCACACAGTTCCCAATATGATCTGGAACTGAAGCGCATCCTCCAAGCCAGGTCTGGAAGATCCAAAGGGTCAGTCACAAGTAATCTAGGAATAATCCAGGGTTGGTGAGGCCAACCGAAGCAAGTACCATAAAGGAAAGCTCAAGGACGGGCGAAACAACCCAATAAAAAGCAGTATAAAACATATAATAACTGTAATAATCAGGGTAAATGAATCGTGTGGTACCAACGCACGATTACAGAATATAAAGCAGCAATCAACAACTAATGCAGGTAAGGAGCCAACAGTCAATTACAATCATCCTATTATCCAATAATACCTGTATCGCCAACTAGAGTCCGTAATATGTCATTGGAATAGTAATCTACCCATACACCAAAGAAGGACAAAAGAATAAATTACTACACCGGGATAGGCTATGTACCAGCCAACTAGCAAGCAACACACCATATAATTATATAAATAAACGACCACTCAAATACCAATGGCTTGTTAGGTGAAGTCTGGGTTATCCCAGTAATGCAATATAGGAATCCTCAGATCGTGCTATGATACAGCAGGCTAGCCGAACCAATAATTATCGTGTAGAACATAGTATATGCATCGGTCCCTTGTTAGGCCACCGTGCTAAGATCACATAGAACACATAGTATATATAGTAATCAGATACTGTACTCTACTAGTACAGATAATATACAGTATCTGTGGGGGCCAGCCGACATCACCGAGTGTATATTCGAGTGACGTATGTCATTAACAATCTCAGAATTCTACTCCCTCCCAATTCTATTCCCTCGTATCGTGGTCACATGATCCTCATTATCCTAGAATATTGTACCACAGTATGAGTATGTTGTGTGCAAATCCACGTTGGTTCCTGTCAGTTCCAACTTAGATTCATCCAGAGCGTAATACAACAAGCAATATACATCAACCATGCTAGGCTACGATCACTGACCAACTACAATATTCGTGTTGGAGGAATCATATAATGTCACATATCACGTAGTATAGGAAGCATGTAACACGTAGCACGTAGCAAGATATGTCGTACGACAGTATACATGTAACACATAGCACATAGGAACGCATAGCAGGTAGTAAATATATCAGCATGGATACAAGTTATCAAGTCAGGATACACGATAAGTTAGTCAGTCAAGTGGAATTCTCTGCTCACATCGTAGCATGTATATCAGGTCAGGAAAAATACGAGCACTAGACACTAATCCAATCTCCATGAATAATACCAGATTCTTTGGCTCACATGAATCCACCGAACCAGTGATCACATGTTATCAGTCGATAAGTCCCATAACATCCAAGGTATAAAATATAGATTCCACCTAACCAGGTCAGCCATCTATAAGTATTAGAATTTACTATGGAAGTAAGTAAATCATATATGCTCCTTGATCCACCATGCACAGGTACACAACTCTTTGATCCACCATGCAATTATATATCCTCCTTATCAAATAAGGGACAAACTATTAAATACTGCGCTACTCCACCATATAAGATCGCTGAGGTCTATCAAATTCTAGAGATACCAGGTATCGGGCACTAGGAAAGTTGGGTAGAATCAAATATTGATAACCTCGATATTTGCCTCATTCTACGAAATACTAGTTCAATAATTCAAGTCCAAGAAATCCAATAATAACATTATTATGCCTTTAGCGCAAGCCTACAAAGCCCAATGAGTACGCAAAAGCTTGCCAAGTCAATATCCTAAAATTATACTTTTAATAAAAAATGATATTCAATCCTCGAATTTATCCAAAGTTCATAATCCCGATATAAGACAACTGCTAGTCCAATCAAGTTAATCTAGAACAACACCTGGAAAGAATAATATGGAAACAAGAATCTAATAATGAATACCGCCGGACAGTGGCAAGGAAATGCATGAACCACTCTAGAGCATATCAGTGACCTTAAACCAAACATCGACCGGGGTCGTAGACCGGGGTCGTAGACCGGGGTCGTAGACCGTCTCCCGAGTAGAACTACACCCCTTACTCTATCCGACGAATAAGGGTAAATAAATACTACACGTATAATACAAAACTAAATCCTGAGTCAAATTCCCAAATCGAATCCCCGCATCAAATCATGAATCTCCAAATCAAGTTCCCAAATCGAATTCCTAAATCAAATTACGAATCCAATCCTGAATCAATGTCTCGAATCAATATCCTGCATCAAATCATGAATCTCTGAATTAAGTTTCCAAATCGAATTCCTAAATCAAATCCCTAAATCAAATTATGAATCAAATCCCGAATCAATGTCTCGAATCAATAACCTGCATCAAATCATCGAATCAAACCCCCGAATCAAATATCGAATCAAATTCCTAATCCAAAATTCTGAAAAATTTCGGTAGAACCACTTCTATATTTTTAGGACCGGAACATAACCTGCAAAACAAAACAAATAGAATATCCACCCAGCGTAACCCGCCGTAGAATCCCAAGTCAAGAACACTAAGTCTCGGCCTCCAGCAGCGCTTCAATGCGTACTAGGCACCGTTCCAACACAATCAACAAGAATTGCCACGTAGGACGCACAACCACAGAGTCATATATCCTTACCAAATCTACAATAAACAAGTCCCATAATATAGTGCCAAACCTTAACACGACTGTAAGTCGGACACAGGACATATAGGGATGATGCTCATATCCAGGTCATACTTGTGTCCTCGGAGGTGTGGATGTCCCGTCCAAGTTGTTCGATAGGGGTGTCGGCCCGATATCAAACCAGGCTACACTAATAACAATAATTATCAGTCTAATATCAATTTACAATTATAAATATAATAATTTATAATAAATTAAATATAGGACGAAAAGCGCATAGGTACGAAACAATCACATGAGCAAGGGGTACTAGCCTAGAGGGCTCGGCTAGATATGCAAGTCTTCGACAAACCAAGATCCAAGCTGGAACATCCATCGGGGTCCTCAGAACACACAATAAGCAAAGATCAGTATCAACCAATAAAATATAAATAAAATCACAAGGGATGGCAGGAGGCTATACTATACGGGTCCTACAAGTGGTGCTAGGATCTAACAAGAAACTGAGGCATGCGGATCGATACAGGCACGTATATCGAGATGCACACGAGATCCAAAGTAGAACGAATACCGAGACGAAGGGGAACAGAACGTGCATGTAAATTAAGACACGCACGAACTCCCAAAGAATATGAAGTACGCAAATCAATGCAACTTGTGAGTCAGTACGTACGTATAAATCAATATGGCATAGATTACAAGAAATGGCACAAAGGCCGAGGAACGCAAAAATTAAGAGGGCACGCTAACCGAGATGACATTGTGCTCAAAGCAGCACAGGGCTCGAGGCATATTACTGCCCAAGGCAATACGTGAATCGAGATAGCATAGGAAATAAGATTAATACGTATATCAAGATGCACGCATTTCGAGAAATTTGTGGCAGCATAGGGCCCGAGAAGAGGGACGAAGGAGAGGGTGGAGATGACAAGGGTGGTGGCCATGGTGGTGGTAGTCGAAAGTGGCGACGGTGGTGCCGAATCTAGAAGAGAGAGAGAACGAGAGAGAGGGGGAGGAGATTAAGAGAGAGAGAGAGAGAGAGAGAGAGAGAGCTCGGGAGGGAGAGAGCAGCTAGAGAGGGAGAGCTGGAGAGAAAGAGAGAGTGAGTGAGACCTGGAGAGAGAAGGGGGGTCGGGGTTCCATCAGCGGAGGGGAGGAGGAGATTGGGGGTGAGGAGATCGGGGGAAGGGAGAGCGGCTCCAGGGGAAGAGGGGAGGGGCTCCATCATGAGAGGGGAGAGAGAGAAAAGTGAAAGGGGGGCTGCGTCTGCTGTGTGAAAGGCGAAAAGGTGTGAGCGTGTAGGTTATGGTTAGGGATTGGGTGAGGGTTAGGTTAGAATATAGTATTAATAATAATAATAATAATAATAATAATGATAATCCTCTAATTAAAATACCAACAATACCACAATTATCATCAATAATAAATAATCTTAATATTAATTAATTAATATCAACTGCAAAATAAAATCAGGCCTCAACAACCCAAGTCAAATCAAGATCCAACAATTTAACTAAAATTTTAAGAATACTCAGAATTAGAAAATCCTTTAAATCAAAATACAATAATATAATTATTTAGAAAATAGGGTTATGACACTAGAAAATTGTATCATTAGGAGAATACTAGTGTCTATTATTAGTTTGGTATTAGAGAAAATCTAGCATGGTACCATATAATATACAAGTATCTTGGATGCAAGATAATTATCAGTGTGAGGTCGAGTGGATTATCAGTGTGAGGTCGAGGGGATAGCAGTTGGGTGTGCTCGGACCAGACTTGTGCAAGGGTGCAAAGGGTAGTGTTGGTATAGGTGCAGTTCACTGCACAGTTTACAGTAAAATAGGGTGTGTGTGCCAGTGATCACAGTGAAGGTCAGTGAAGGCAAGGGTAAGTGCGTAGGCATATGGCAAGATACAATGGGTACCTTGGAGCAGAGGTAAGGTATGAAGTTTGGGTTGGGTAATAGGAAAAGTACTATGTAAGGTGTAGTATTGATACTCTATGATATTATATATGACTATATAGTAGTATATATATACTATATAGTTACTAGTATATTTATATATAAAGGTTTTGACCCGTAGCTGATGTATTGGAGTTATGGTAAAGGTAATTGACTTTGGGCCAAGGTATTAGAATTTATATTAAGGTAATGGGTATATACTATGATATGGGTTAAGATACTATGATACATGCTAAGGTATTGGCTCGAAGCCAAGGTATTAATCATAGAACTAAGGTATTGACTCATAGTTAAGGTATTAGAGATATGACCAATGTAATTACCTATAGGCTAAGGTCTATATATATATATATATATATATATATATATATATATATATATATATATATATATATATATATATATATATATGAGAATAAGGGAGGTGAGATGGCACCTCACTCTAAAAACAAGGGTGGCGGTGACGTGGCACAATCCCAACCACACATTTCATAATTGGCAATTTGCACTTAACCCCCTCCCCTCGTTTGTGTGGTTGGGATTGTGCCACGTCACCGCCACCCTTGTTTTTAGAGTGAGGTGCCATCTCACCTCCCTTATTATATATGTATATATATATATATATATATATATATATATGTATATGTTAGGTATTAATATAGATAGTAGTGTATAGAGTTAGTAACTTACCGGAATGACCTAGAAACCTAGAGTTAACCTAGAAACACCTGGTGTTAACTAGTAACCCTATAAAATAACTTAGAAGCTAGTTTTGAAGCCGAATAGGAGTGTTGACCTAGTTTGACTAGTGTGACCTATTTTTGACCTAGAAAACTATATTTTAGCTCTTTAATCTTGTTCATTACTCCTATACACCAAATGACATGGGAATTCATTAATAGGTCTGTGTAATACCAGTTTGGACATCGAGTCACGTCATTTGCTCAGGACCACAGGCGAGTATATTCTCTAATAGTTTCTATTTCCTGATATTTACTATAATACAAGTATTTAGAAATATTTTACTTTACTCCTGACATGATGGTACACGGATTAGTATACTTGGATCCTTATCATGAGATGTTACTCTTCAGTGATTACCTTAATATTTCTCGTGATTATATAGACCATGATCATCGTACTTGTATTATAGACCTTGCATAGTAATTTTTGTGTCGTGACGTGTCGTGATATGGATCCATTGTACTAGTCGGGGGCAGAAAAAATATAGATGGATATGTAATCAAACCCTTAAATATTGTATTACATCGTGTAGACAACAACCAGTCATACACCTCATGTATGATTGTGTTACTCCGTAGAAAACTACCAATCGTAAATGGTTGTGTTATTGATCGTGTTATTTGTAGACAACATCCAATCATAATGATCATATGATTGTGTTACAGCCTTGATAACCCAATCTGATCACATATCTAACTAGTATTTCAAACACTTTGTGTAGTTCAGTTCTTTTCTCTATTCTATTTTATTGTGTACATATTATGTCTTATTGCTCCAGATTGTCTGTCTTTCTTTTTTACCATACTATAATATCTGCTCATTGTTCTTATTATCTTATATTACATTTACCATTACTATTTATAGTCATTATCAATTAACTTTCGGAGCTCGCAAGCATCTCTCGGGGCAAAGAGTCTGCTATGTCAGTACATTCCATACCAAATTGATCTTCGACATAATGACCCAAATCTGCCGATGAAAGATTTTCCCCCGATACAATCACCCCTGACTCTACCTTAACTTTCGTAGGTAAAGTCTTATGCACGATAAAAAAGAAAATAACATCAAGACTAGGAAAGCGTTGGTCTCCGAAGGCTGGCTCAAAAGTAGCCTTTGGGTCCTTGCCCTTGGCTTCGCTTCTACCCTCGGTATGCACTACAACGACTACAACCGTAAGGTTGTCAGCAGTGCCCACCACTGAATACTCCTGGAGCAGTGCAAGATCAACCACTCTGCATCCCTATGTGGCAGTTTTAGTATCCTCCTCTACCCCTGCAACGGTGACACCATCCCCATAAGTGTGTAGCCCCCTCCCTTTAAAGCTTCAAGCTCCACTCCACAGCCTCCCTCAGCTTTTTTAAGTTCCTCCTCTATACTGGTGTCAAAACCTCCATATGGATGGGGGCAATACACCCCCACCCTTGAATGTTATAGGACGACAAGGCTCAACAGAGCTAGAACTGTCACACCCCAGTCCCAAAATATGTAGGACTAGGAATACGTAAGCATGCCAGTCGTATGTATATGAAAACTCTAATATATAGAAACCATAACATATACGTATGTTGTATTATGAATAATAATTCACAAGTGGTATATAATGTCACAAGTCACATGTGATACTAATCTTATCTACAGCACAAGTCAATAAATAAACTAAGCAAATAGATCAAAATGATCATCTGAAATATTCAAAGAAACTAAATAGTTGGGTGGAGACAAATCCACTAATAAACCAAAATAAAAATAGAGTCTGACTACTAAAATAAATAAGCAACAAAAAAGTGTCAACTCAACTATGAACCAATAGACTCGAAGGTAAAGAGCTCCTCGGAAGGGAATGAAGTAGCAAGTTCTAATCCGTGCTCCTACAAATAGTCATGATCATCTACACCTGAAAAGGGACCAGGTCCACAAAGGGATGTAAAAAGATACAAACAATATTCCATAATAAACTACAATAAACATCCAACAAGGTTCCTAACCATTCTAAGTATTATGCAGTTTAAGAACAACTTTTCTGTGTATGGACTATCTGGCTAGTATAATGGGATGGGCATAGTACTCTCGGAGATCCAGAGGCCGCGAACATAACATCTTTCGATCGTCATAGGCCTGTAATAAATAATGGGGTCATAACACATCGTGTCTCCGGCGGAGCTTACGGGCAAATAAGAAAAAGTGTAAAGGATTTACATACGCTTACTCATTATTCTTCCCTCCCAATGCTACTAATGTGTCACATCCATAACACAAAAATACCTCGAGTAACTGCTAAGTCTTATAGCATATCTCTATTAGCAGTTATTCATATCGTACGTCCCATACGTACTGATGATCAGTCAATACGCAAGTCCATCATCTATATGAGACTCACAACTCTTGTAACACTTGTGTCATGGCCAAATGAAACATAATGATGCCTTAAAGTTATGGGGGTAATCTCTTAACTCTAAGTCAATATGCATAAATAAATATTTGGACGAATAACAATGCATCTCGTCGTTGCACCCAAGTCATCTTGGACGCTCAGTTTAATAACATAAAAAAATAAGAAAATAAATAACATAAATAAAAATGTATAAATAAATGTAAACAAGAATAATTGTGGCAAGGTATACATGCTTGGCACTGGTTTGGTGCTGAAATGATGCAAGACAATAAGTACAACGAACTAGAAAATAAGAAAGATATAGAAACATCTCCGGATGCTAAAATAGACATCACCAATGGTCCCGAAATAAGTGAGATAGTCAGAAAACATAAACCATTCATCCAATTTGGATACAGGTGCTAAAGCAATTATTTTGGGTCAAAACGAGGTCAACTTGTGGGCCACCTTGCACCAAAATATGTGTCAGGGTTAAATGTCTCTAAATGAGATAAATTATAGTTCAAACAAATCCTAATCGACGATACAAACTCAATATATGTTCAGTTTTGGATTTCGGTAAGCCGATCATAAAATCGCTCGTTAAGTCGAATCGTGGGGCCAGCGAAAAGGCCATTCGTCGACTGAATCAGAATCGAACGAAACTCGAATAACAGGACAAATCAAACACTACGAGTCCATTGGCACAAGTTTCATTATAATTCGACGAGCGTATAAAAACTAATTGGGTATTTTGCAAAACATTGATACGGGGAACTATTTATGAATACGGGTAGATTTCGGCATTCACATACGTCCAAATCAACTTTCGTGAAAGTCCACATGCCAAGATATACCATACGTGCCTTTTCGTACAATTAGTATATCACGAGGTGGTTCGATTTTGTGGAGCACACTCCGTATCACAAATTTTGGGGTTTGAAAAACATAATTTTTGGTCGTTTTGGAAATAAAATAATTTAAAAAATATTGCAAAATAATAAAAACTAAAAGAACAGAAATAATCATGGTTATATTATGAATAAGTCTCTTTAATTATATTTTAAAAATATTAAACGAGTTGGTAGAAAACTGGAGGAGAACAAGGGTAATTGGACTATTTTTTTGAACTGTTTTGGAACAGATTTTCATCAACTTTGAGTCAAATTTTCTCCCAAACTAGGACACCAAAACTCATCATACTTGGAGGGGGTCCTTGAGGGTCATGTTGTGAGCGTATACGAAAAAACTGTTAGTAAAACAAAAGATCGTGGAAGAAGATATGCACCTGTGAAGAGGGGCTCATTGCTGCATGTTGCCGCTGATGTTGCTCGCGGCTGGTGCTGCCCGAGCGCGGGCGGCTTCTCCGGCGACTACGGCGATCGCCGACGGTGGCCAGGGGTGCCCCGTGGGTCGGTCTAGGTGAAGGTAGGGTTAGGGTTGCAATTTAGAGGAAGAAATTAGGGTTAGGGTTTCGTTATTGGCATCTATATATAGAGAGGGAGATGGGTGTCTAGGGGGGTCGGGCCTGCGAATTAAAGGGGTCGGGTGTGGGGTTTTAGGATTTGCATTCTTTTTCTTTTTCTTTTTATTTTCTTTTGTATTTATATAGTTATTTATATATGAAGAAAATTTTAGAAAATTATATTTGTATATAATAAAATCTTTTAGAAAAATTATATTACTTTTACAAGTAATTTTAAAATAAAAATAATTAGTTTTGTGAAACACTTTTAAATAAAATATTTATATAAGTAAATAAATCAAAGAACTCATTTCTAATTAACTAAGAAAATAATCTTAAAAAAATTCTATAATTAAAAAAAATTAAAAATACAAATACAAATTTTGGGGGTTTACAATCTACCCAACGTACAAGAATTTTGTGTCACCTACTACTGCTACTCGTGTCACCTACTAGTTTCGCGGGTATGTCATCTAGTTAAAATATCAACCTATCATTAGAACTGCTAAACTACTATATATATACAATTCTACATCGATCTATACTCCTAAAATTTTGTGTCATAATGAGGTATATATCTAGTACTATACATGTGTCACACTTCCCTCAAGCACGAGCATTCGTATTTTTGAAATAGGAAAAGACGAGAAATAATGATGGTGATATTAAGGGGAATAAACGAGTATAATTGTGAAGGTCAAGGGAGATAATAACATTCAATAAGGAAGTTGTTAAATAACTGTGGATTGAGATCCTATCTTGGTCTATTCCTATTTGCATGCTCATATTAATACAGTTACGTAACTGATACGATATACTCTGACCTGTCTAGAGGGCAAGTATGTTCGTCTAGTAAGCTAAGTCAACTATTACTCAATCCACAAAAAATAGTCATATGAATAGCGAATTAAGTACACTAAGGTTGATCAGACCATAATACACCGATTCTAAGTAGACAATGTATTAGTGGGCGTCCCAAGTAACACAAATGTCATGAACAAGCTCGATAAAAGAATAAGCTTACAAAACTAGGCAATAATAGCAGCATAAGTCAAGATAGTCCAAAAATATAAGCTCGTAGGATTATGATGAATGAAGGTACAAATAGGTCAAGTTTATCAAGAATCTAAGACTCTTCCGGTGTTTGTGCCTCTTACAGTTGCCATACCAGCTTCTTGTCTAAGTGTATGATTGACCAATTAGGGTTATGAAACTTTAAAACTCTACAATCTAGGTAACCCCTATCTTCTCACACTAGTATATATTTAGTTCCATTCCATTATACCTCATTTGTGTATCTTAATGACTACCGAATTTGATATTTTAAGCCATGCTACCCAACTTACAAGAATTCAACTAATATGGTAATTGCCCTATTATGATTCTACAAAATAGCCTTATTCTTGTAAATACAATAACAACTCTTGTTATGGTATACAAGGAAAGGATCTTGGTACTATTAGGGTATCCTAGTGCATTATAAAACTTTCTAGGTAATGGTCATCCCTAAAGTCTTAATCATAGTACTTAAAAAACAAAATATGTTAATATTAATAATAAAGAAGTTTCTGGCTCTCAACTTGAGAGAGAATATAATCTATATTGAGATATAGAGATAAGGATTACATGATTTAAAACTAAAGGATAATTACCAAATCATAATCTAAACTAAATGAACAACTCATCCTATCAAGTTCTAACAACTAACCATAAATCAGAATTTAAAACTAACAATCTATAATCCTGATGTAATAAAGAAATTCTTGTCCAACAATTAGAAGGTAAGGTGGCACGATATGATTTTCAATGAATATTTAAAGTCAACAGTTATGGAGCGAGATTATGAGATTCACGTAGGAGAATAATGAGTAAATCTTAAGGAATAAAGCAAAATAATTTGGAAGGAGAAAATATTCAAATAGTATTGGATTCAACGAACGTGACACGATTTGAGGACGAAGAAAAGTTTTGTTATCGCACAAAATAATAAGCATCAGAATTTAAGGTCATGGGGAAACACGATGTAAAAGTAAATAGAGACTTTTGATTATACCATGATTTCCTAAGAGAAAGTGGTATTCTAGTCTCTGCATTCATGGTATGGCAAGAAAAAGTTTATAGTCATTCACTAGGTTCAATTGTTTAAAGAGATATGACAATTGATCTATGATTGGGGGATGGGTTAACTCAAGATGGGGAAGTATATAATTAGTTAGATAATAACATATTTTCTAAGGGGAGATTATATTCACGAGGATATGATAGTCTCCTAGGTTGGCACGATTTAGAAATAAAGTCATATCCTTGCAATGGTAAGATGATTAAAGTAACGACAAGGAAGTTATAATAAAGAAAAGTTAATTACTCAAAATCGGATGATATAACACAATTGATGACTCATGAATACTCAAATATGAATCAACGATGATCCTAGATTCTAGAGAATCTGCTAGGCTGATGATAGGGTACCCTTGCTCCCACTAAGGTATTGGTTATTCCTCTTGGTTTTTCAAGATACTGTTATGCTAATACCAAGACAAGAATCTAAATTTATAATTTTCTTATATTATCTTACTATGGAAGTTAGATTTAGTCCTAATATCAAACCTTAAATTTCTATTGGTTCCTCAATACTAGAGTCAAATAATCGGGTCAAATTTCTAACTAAACCTAGTAGTATCCATACTACTCTCAAGTCATGCCTAAATATAGCAAGGGTAAGGGTCAATCAACTTACAGGTGCTGAATGCTTAAGGTTCATTCTTTATACTAAGCATTTGAAATGGTCAATGTTCTAGTTTATTTCCTAAAAGGTATGTCATCTTAGTCAACTTCTGAGACCTTCTAGCAACATGGACTTCTACTCTGGCAGAAAATTATATGCATAAAATAATTAAGTAAGTTTATCCCTCTGGGATAGAGAGAGGTGAGGAACAATGATAGCGAGGTCCAGGAAAATAAGTAAATATAATTTCAAAGGCTAGAGAAAATAATTATGTTCAAAGAATTTGGAATATAATCAAGGAATGAAGTCAAATATGTGGATGAGATCCTATACACTAATCCTAAATACAGGCTTGCTCGGTACAGTAACGTAACCGAGGCAATATACTCTCAACCTGCATGGGCCACCATAAAAATATATCACGTCCAATCCCAAAATACGTAGGACTAGGAATACCTAAGCATGCCAGCCATATGTATATGGCAACTCCAATATATGGAAACCATAACACATATGTACGCTGTATTATAAATAATAATTCACAAGTAGTATATAATGCCATAAGTCACTGGTGATACTAATCTCATCCACAGCATAAGTCAATAAATAAACTAAGTAAATAGATCAAAATGATCTTCTAAAATATCCAAAGAAACTAAATAGTCGGGTGGAGACAAATCTACTACCAAACTAGAATAAGAACATAGTCCGACTAATAAAATAAATAAGCGACATAAAAGTGTCAACTCAACTATGAACCAATAGACTCGAAGATAAAGAGCTCCTCGGAAGAGAATGAAGTAGTAAGTCATGATCCGTGCTCCTGCAAACAGTCATGATCGTCTACACCTGGAAAGGGACTAGGTCCTCATAGGGACATAACAAGATATATAAAAGCATGCCATAATAAACTGCAATAAACACCCAACAAGGTTCCTAACCATTCTAATTGATATGCAGTTTAAGAACAACTTTCCCGTGTATGGAGTATCTAACTAGTATAATAGGATGGGCATAGTTCTCTCGGAGATCCAGGGGCCACGGGTTTAACGTCTTTCGATCGTCATAGGCCTGTAGTAAATAATTGGGTCATAACGCCTCGCATCTCCGGCGGAGCTTACGGGCAAATAAGAAAAAGTGTAAAGGAGTCACATATGCTTACTCATTGTTCTCCCCTTCCAATGCTACTAACGTGTCACATCCATAACACTCAAATACCTCTAGTACTGCTAAGTCTTCTAGCATATCTCTATTAGCAGTTATTCCTATCGTACGTCATATATGTACTGATGATAAATCAATATAAAAGTTCGTGATCTATATGAGACTCACTACTCGTGTAACACCTATGTCATGGCCAAATGAAACATAATTATATCTCAAAGTCATGGGGTAGTATCTTAACTCTAAGTCAATATGCATAATATAAATAAATGGACAAATAATGACGCATCTCGTCATTGCACTCAAGTTTTCTTGGACGCACAGTTTAATAACATAAGAAAATAAGGAAATAAATAACAGAAATAAAACATGCATAAATGAATATAAATAAGTAGTAATCGTGGCAAGGTATACTTGCCTGGCAATGGTTTGGTGTTGAAACGACGCAAGACAATAAGTACAACAAACCAGAAAATACGGAAGCTTAATAAACATCTATGGATGCTGAAATATACATCACTAAGGGTCCCTGAATAAGCGAGATAGTCAAAAAATACTATCATTTCATCCAATTTGGACACAAGGGCTAAAATGGTCATTTCGGGTTAAAGTAAGGTCCAATTATAGGCCACTTTGTACCAAAATACGTGTCAGGGGTAAATATCTCTAAATAGGACAAATTATAGGTCAAACAAATTTTATCGATGATATAAACTCAACGGTATATCCAGTTTTGAATTTCGGTGAGCCGATCATAAAATTGCTCGTTAGGTCAAATCGTGGAGCCCACGAAAAAATAATTCGTCGACTGACTCGAAATCGGACAAAACTTGGGTCACAAGACAAGTCAAACGCTGCGAGTCCAGTGGTACAAATTTTGTTGCGATCCGACAAGCGTACAAAAACTAATTTGGTATTTTATATAACACTAATACGGGAGAGTTTTTACGGATACAGGTTGATTTCGACGTGCACAAAAACTCCCGTTTTAGTGTTTTACAAAATGCCAAATTAGTTTTTGTGCGCTTGTCGGATCACAACAAAACTTGTACCACTAGACTCACAGCGTTTGACTTATCTTATGACCCGAGTTTCTACGGATATGGGTTGATTCCGGCATTCACACAAGTCCAAATCAACTTTCGCTAAATCCTACATGCTGGGATCTACCATATGCACCTTTCAGTACAATTGGTACATGATGAGGCAGTCCGATTTGGCAGGACGCACTCTGTATCACAAAATTTGGGGTTTAAATAATATAATTTTTGGTCATTTTAGAAACAAAATAATTTAACAAACATTGCAAAATAATAAAATCTAAAATAGCACAAATAATCTGGGTTATTATGAATAAGTCTCTTTAATTATATTTTAAATATATTAAACGAGTTTGTAGAAAAGTGGTGGCGAACATGGGTACTTAGACTAATTTTTCTGAACTGTTTTGGGACATATTTTAATTAACTTTGAGTCGGCTTTTATCCTAATCCAGGACACCAAAACTCATCCTACTTAGAGAAAATCCTAGAGGGTCATGTTGTGAGCATGTACGAAAAAATCGTTCATAAAACGAACGATCATGGAGGAAGATGTATACTTGTGAAGAGGGGCTCATTGTTGTTGATATTGCTCGCGGTTGCTGTTGCCCGAGCGCGGGCGGCTTCTCCGATGACTACGGAGGTCACCGGTGGCGGCCAGGTGTGTGCCGGGTGTCGGACTAGGTAGAGGTAAGGTCAGGTTTTAGTTTAGAGGAAGAAATTAGGGTTAGGATTTTGTTAAAGGCATCTTTATATAGAGAGGGAGATGGGTGTCGAGGGGGTCGGGCCTGCGAACTGAAGGGGTCGGGTGCAGGGGTTTTAGGATTTGTATTTGTATTTGTATTTGTATTTGTATTTTTTCTTTTTATTTTGCTTTTGCTTTTCTTTTCTTTTGTATATATATAGTTATTTATATATGAAGAAAATTTCAGAAAATTATATTTGCATATAATAAAATCTTTTAGAAAAATTATATTACTTTGATTAATAATTTTAAAGTAAAAATAATTAATTTTGTGAAACACTTTTAAATAAAATATTTATATAAGTAAATAAATCAAAGAACTCATTTCAAATTAACTAAGAAAATAATCTAAAAAAATTTTAATAATTAAAAAAATACTTAAAAATACAAATTAAAAATTAGGGGGTTTACAAGAACCCACCTTTCCAATCCTAATCTCCTTCACAGGGATGGAGGTGTTCTCCTTATTAGATTCCAAAAGGATCCCATTACCATTTGAAATGTTCCCTCCTACCCCTTTTTGTTGTCTGCTTTTGCAGTTGCTCGTTGAATGGCTGAGATGCGAGTAGTAACAACAAAATAACGGGTATTGCTCATACTCCACCACTTGATAGTAGTATCTACCCTTAGAAAGTTTGATGATATAACTAAGATATCGCACTAGCACGACATCGTACTACTTGCGAAGCCTGTCCTTTATGGGCCGCCACTAAAAATGTGTCACGACCCGTAGCCTAATTTTGGGCATGACCCGTGGGTACGTCCAGCCTACGCCGCAGCTTCGACGGTAGAACGCTGTCTAGGTCTCAATACTACTAAACATAACTCACAACTTGTCAATGATCTCAACTTCATAGGGAGGACAATGAATAATATATTGATCAACAATTCATAATATATGCTCAATCACAATAACTACAGGAAATAAATGGCACGATGAGATAAAAAGATAAGGATAATGACATAAGTCAATCACAAACAAAATACAGCACGAGTCTAGAGTCTAGCTGACCCACTAAAATAGTCTCAACAATAGTCTCAACATAAATACAGTCAAAGTCTCAAGTTTAGAATAAATGATGCATAGATATAACTGTCTAAATAACTGCAGGTAGTGTCTCCTCTAAGGGGAGGGACTCCTCTAAGATCTCTGGTATGTAGTCTCCCTCTACACCTGGACCATAGTGTGTAGGACAGAAGTCCTCAAGGTCCTCTGGAAAAATGTTATCCAGTCAGGATTGGAGCAAAGTACAAGCACTAACAGCAGTTCCATGTATATTAACAAAAACTATAATACAGTGTAAAGAAATACAAGATGGAGATAAATACTGGAAATAAGGAATATTGGTGAGTATAAAATACTGAAATAAGAAATACTGGAGAATATATCATTATCAATAGTACAAATAGCAATGAACAGAAATACAAGTGCATGCTAGAACAATGAACTGGAAATACATGAATAGAATATCTAGCTAAGTGTGTGAAACATCAGTCTATCATGTGATCGTCTTGGGACAGATCAGGCTTGTTACATATGATTAGCTATGATTCATGTAAGGTCAGGCTAACCATCCGGTTAGCTATGATGTGAGCAATAGTCAGGCTAATCATATATAACAGGCTATGAGGCATGTAATGGTCAGGCTGCACCCGGCGTGATGTGTGGGGTGAGCTATGATGCATGTAGAGTGGGGTATGATCACATAATCTACTAATACCTTCCCGTCCCCAGCTAGCACGATGGATTTCAATCACGACTCCTCATGACAGGACTCGATAATGCTAACCCATGTATCCATAGTGTCAGAATCAAGTACGCTATACAACTAGAATCATAGAGGTGATCAACATAATAAAAACTGTCAGAGAATATACTCGACTGGGGTCCTGAGCGGGCAATATCAATATCCTATTCTTGAAGTCTCGTCTGAACAATCCAACGATCCTATATACATAATATAATAATAATATAGTATCAGCCGTTACACTAGCACACACACAAATATAATATACTGAACTCAGAAACTACGCTAGGGGTGATACTGGTCAACTAGTAGGGTCAAGTGTGCGTCTAAATGCACAGGTGTTATGTTCTCGAATATTGTGCGTAACAAGGTAGTAACTGGTACTAACACAAGTCTAAAACTCTAATTCCTGTATAACACCAACACATGTCTAAACTAGTATGTTAGTGTACACCAGGCAGACAGTTCACTAATAATCACAGTCTTATAGTCATATGTAAATACGGGATACACTACTAACACTTATGGCCATACACATATATAATACTGGTAATCAATTTTCCATGAAGTATGTGCACATATTAAACCTAATTATCATACACACATACACACCCTAGTTATTAGGTTTACTAACACAGGGTCTTGCAATCATATCAACCAACTATCACGAAGTAACATGCTAACCCTAATTATCATTCATATTTGCACATTCACACAATATGAAAGGAAGGCAAAGTCGAACTTGTGCGTGCACGAGGTCGAAGCAGGCTATTATGGGTCATCTCCGGCGAGGATGATGTAGTTAACGGTGGCGGTGGTAAAGATGTTGACGATGGTGGTGATGATGATGATGATGATGATGATGATGATGATGAAGTGGTGGTGGGTGGCCGCGGGGTCGATCGGAGATGGGAGGTCAGGTGACAAGGAGAGGTCATTCATTGGTGGGGGCAAGTACGGCGGGAAGCTGTGGATGTCTCCGGTCGCTCACGGCATCGCACGACAAAAAGACGCAGAGCTGATGGAGCGTTGCTGGACGCGGCGCACCAGTGCTGGAGCACTCCGGTCCGGCGGGGCTCGGCAATGCAAGTCCTGAAGAGTCATCGAGGAAGGAGGTGAAGTCTGGTGGTATCGTTAATGGTGATGGGGCGGTGGTGTTGGTCGACTGCTCGAAGGTTGATCGGGGAAGGAGGTTTCAACGATAGTGATAGAGGTTGTAGATCCGATGGGGTGATGGTGGTGAGGCTGGGGAAGAACTGTGGTGGTTCCGGAGGCGAGGATCCGGCCGTAGGGCTCCGGCGAAGAAGTCGGGAAGTCGACTGGGTGTAGGCGTTAATGGTGGCGGTGGTGACGGGGATGTTGACGATGGGTGTGGGGAGTCTCAGGCAAGGTGTAGTCTAGAACGGGCGGTGTCGAATGGGAGAGTAAGTCGGGGACGATGGCGTCGCTGCTGTTGGAGGGGAGAGGCTCAGGCGAGGGAGGTCGGGTCGATATGGCGTAAGGAAGTCGACTAACAGGTCGAGGATGAAGTCGGGGTGACTGACAGCGGGGATCGGCGGTTGAGTTTGGGCGCTCAGGCGCAGAAGTTGACTGCTCGTCGTCGGGCTTCGGCGAAGAAGTCAGGGAAGAAGCTGGGAAGTTGGGGAAGAGTCAGTGGCTGACAGCGGGGGCTCGGCGGAGATGGTGTGCAGTCGGCGGTGAGGGGCTGAGGGTGACCGATTGGGTTGGTTTAGGGTTTGTTTAGGGTTTGTTTAGGGTTAGGGTTCGATTTGTTTTGAAGAGGGATGGTGATGGTGATGGTGATGTAGAAAAATAATAGAGGAAGAGTTTTGCATGAAGGAGAAGATGGTGATGCTAGCCTAGGGATTAGGGCCGGCCAAGTACTCCTTGGGATGGGGTTTGCTTGTTTTTACATAAAAAATTGAAGGGTGGAGATGTTGTTGGGTTGAATAGAGGGTGGAGATGGCTTGGGGATGAGGTTTGAGTGTTGCACACTCCAAATTAATAGGAAATACATGTGTGACCGGTCAATGAGGGAAAAAGGGTGTTTCTTCATGTGTTGGGTGCAATGGGAGCTGGACACCTCACTGCACTTTGCATAAAAGCCCCCAACAATTAAAAAATTGTACAAAACTGGGGTTTGGGATTGAATGAGAAAAAATACTATGTTTGGTGTGATGTAGTGGATAAAAAAGGTGTGTGGTATTTAGTATGAAGCTTGAGGGTGTGAGTGGGGGTTTGGTTTGGTGTTGGGTCTAATTTTGGGTTAAGTTGGGTTCTTACACCAATTTAATTAAAATTAATGTAAATTATGTTCTTAAATTAATTGGAAGTACAAAGGGTTAAAATTAGGTGGGACACAAGTCTCATGGACATAGAAGACTCAGAATAGAATATTGTCATAATTTGGGTTGCACAAAATGGGTCAAGATTGTGTCTCCAATTTTGATTGGAACGCACAAAGATGCAAAGTTGGATTTATTTGGAATTAAAATAAATGTCTGCGACGAATAGTGTACGACTAAAATGAAGCATAAGAGGGCATATTTATGAGTTACACAAAAGTCAGAATAGAAGACTGGTACTTTAGGACAAGGGTATAAAATTTATTGGAAGGCAAAAGTATTGTAGCGCTCCAAATATCGAAGCAACGGTAAGTTACAGCACTTGAATAAAATTACGGTAATAAATTATAATCCTCAATAAATAAATCCCAAAAATGCTAATTAAAATCCATAATCCTATATTTTAGTCAGGAGTTCATCTAGTGGGTTTCTAGGTCCAGTCCACTAACCCATGCATTAATGAACACTATATATAATATATAAATAAAATAAGCAATATAATATAAACAATCCTTATAATAATTAAAAAGACAAAAATATTTCTATTTTAGAATGTGGTAGTGACAAGTCTACCCTCCTTAAAAAAACTGTCCTCAAAATTTAAGATCCTCAATAGTTATATTTTTTTTAACATCAAAATTTAAATTCATCAAACCATATAATCATTAAGTAAATCCATATTGTTATTTCACAAAAATTTTAAAATTCTATAAATATCATATTCCTGAAAATCTTTAAATTTAAAATCAAATTCCATTCTTATCACAATCTCCTCCAAAAAATTTAGTTAATAACTAAATACAAAAATTTAATATCCAATCCTCTAATTTTAAATCCAATCAATGCATATTTATAAAATTTGAAATATTATCCCAAAAATTTGAATTCAAACACTAATCCATTTGTGATCTTATTCCTCGATTCTTTTTCCACACAATACTTAAACAGTGTAATACTTACGAAGTCTTCAAATACAATATTCAAAATATAAGTTTTAAAATTTATATCTTGTAATCAAATAAATATAATGATAATTTTCTTATATTTCTTAAAATTTAATGACAAATTCAATCATATCTTAATCTTCATAAAAATTAATGATTTAACAAAATCGTCAATTCTGCTATATTAAGCTCTCAACTCTTTATTTAAATTAATATTTATCTTCGAAATTTAAGGCACATTGTCTCTCTCTATCTAGTTATAACCTCTTCATTAATCTTCACTACGGTCAAACCCCCAACAACCAAGGTTTAAGGAAATCCTACCTACAGTCATACAATATGCAATCTTGAAAAAAATATGCATGGTTATGGTTTGTTTTATTAAGGTAATACAGTCTCTATCAGGGTGTACTACTAATTATATTCTAGCAGGGGAATCACTGATACAAGCTACGGTACTAAGGAATCAATCAATCAAATAGATGGAAAGGAATAGAAGAAAAGAACAGAACAGAACCTGCTAACACAACCATAGATTTAATGATGCATCCAAAGTTTGATACCCCTATCCTTTTGGTACTACTATATCTATTACAAGTACACCCACTGCTGGCTCTCTTACCTACTGTAATTTTTTTTTACTAGTTGTTCTTATCACTCAAGTGCACACCAAGTGCAACACAGCACACTAAGTACTTCTCCCTCTAATACAACTCTAGATGGATACCCAAGTCAGTTTGCTGTGCCATCTCAGGCATGCTCAAGCCAACAGATTCTTACACATGCACATCATCTACTCATATACTGATACACATTTCTTACCCACATCTATCTAAGTGTATATATATATATATATATATATATATATATATATATATATATATATATATATATATATTCACAGTCTCCAACACTCAAGGTACACACAAATACACTAATTGTCTACACCCCTCAATTGTGTACTAAAATTTACACTACTTGGATTACTTGCACTATTACTTCCAATAATTTTCTATCTATATAAACTGATACACCAATCTAATATTATCACACGAATTACTTACTGTTACTAGCACAATTCTCAACTAATCCTTGATATAGAAATACTAGCACTATTGGTATAGTAATACTTGCTTCATCATTAGATTAACTTATCACACTCACTAGAACTCATGATCACTTGCACTAGTTATTAACTTCTATAATACACATACTTTACTTCACTCCCAAAGGCAGACATATGGTTCCATATCTCTATTGATGTATAAGTATTTTCCCTTAACCTTTTACAGACTGATACACTAATCAGTGATACACTTCATACCTTCTATGACCAATCTTGATATTTCTCAACCCATGACACACTATTAAAAAATTTTAATACTCGTGCTTCCACTTCCATGAACTCCCACACTGACACTCATCACCCACTGTGCATCTTGCACATAATTTTTGGACACTCTTCCATCTATTGCTTTCAACCCATCACTGGCCTCAATATCAGGTGATACATCCATCATTATTCATATACCAGTACACTCATATCTAATCACATCAAGGCCCTACTTTTATCTGTAACACAAGTCTTACTACTTAGCACAATGTATTCTTATTCCCTCACACTCTCCTATACACTTATGGATACCCTTCTACTAATGGCACACTCATTAATACCCTTTATGCATACATATTTATTTACCCTTGACATACCCAAGTATCAACCACTAAATTAAATATCATGCTCCATAAATTTTCAACATAATTTCCTTGATACTTAATTATTTACATGGATCACTCAACTACATAAATTCATGACTATCTAGGACTGGCATGTTGACTCTGATACTACTCCTGGAACTATCACTAATACTCTTTACTCCCCCTTCTACCTATAGTACCAATACTAACTATAATGACACCTATCATAGAACTATTGCTACAAGGTACTACACTATGGGTTATCTCTAGATTGATGCTTATTGCTCACCAACCAAGAAATACTTACAGACTCACAAGCCATACTCAGTCAACACTGATACAAGACACAGACCTAAGTGCAAGTCACCAATTATCACACTAACAAGAAACCCTAATGGAAAGAAGCTCTATAAGAAACTGGACTAAGGACTGAAGGTATCTCTACTGCTAGCAAAGAAAATGATGGAACAAGGTCCTATAATAACAGAAGTGGATATGTATTAAGATGATACTTTAAGAACCAATTTAAGATACAATCTAATAATCATACATGTATGTCCAAAATCATGAAACTCATAATTCTCGCCACGCTAGTGAGCATAGTTGCGATAAACGATAGATTCCATAACTTAGGTATGCAACTCTATAATCATGTCGTCTAGAATCCTCGCTGTGCCGACTAGTATAGCTGCAAGAAATTCTAAATTTCATAATTAAGATATGTACATCCGAAGTCAAGTACCTACGTTTTTGATACGCTAGCTAATATGGCTGCGATAAATTCTAGGCTCCATAACCAAAGCAAACGTTTTACCTTTCTCAATGTCCTTATCAACATATATTATCAGATGATGCCGTAATTTAGTCTGTAAAATTCATCTCAATTAGAAACCAAACTCAACAACGACACCAAGAATTAAATTTAACAACTGATCAACAAGAATTAAATTCAATAACAACAAGTGAGAACGGACAGAAACAAGGGAAAAGATTTAAATTGGAAATTATAAAAAGATTCTCAAGGGTCGTCCCAGGAATCTCTCAAAATTTGTGATTGAGTATCCTCTCTCTTTCTAGTATCCTATGTTCTATATCCTATCCCAGGCACGCAGTAATATAACTAAGACGTCGCACTACCACGACATCGTACTACTTGCAAAGCCTGACCTGCATGGGCTGCCACTAAAAATGTGTCACGACCCGCACCCTAATTTTGGGCATGAGCCGTGGGTACGTCCAGCCTACGCCGCAGCTTCGGTGGTAGAACGATGTCTACGTCTCAATACTACTAAACATAACTCACAACTTGTCAATGATCTCAACTCCATAGGGAGGACAATAAATAATACATTGATCAACAATTTATAATATATGCTCAATCACAATAACTACAGGAAATAAATGGCACGATGAGATAAAAAGATAAGGAGTACTGACATAAGTCAAGCACAAAAAAAATACAACACGAGTCTAGAGTCTAGCTGACCCACTAAAATAGTCTCAACAATAGTCTCAACATAAATACAGTCAAAGTCTCAAGTTTAGAACAAATGATGCATAGATATAACTGTCTAAATAACTACAGGTGGTATCTCCCCTAAGGGGAGGGACTCCTCTAAGATCTCTGGTATGTAGTCTCCCTCTACACCTGGCCCATAGTGTGTAGGACAGAAGTCCTAAAGGTCCTCTAGAAAAATGTTATCCAGTCAGGATCGGAGCAAAGTACAAGCACTAACAGTAGTTCCATGTATGTTGATAAAAACTATAATATAGTGTAAAAAAATACAAGATGGAGATAAATACTGGAAATAAAAAATATTGGTGAGTATGAAATACTATAATAAGAAATACTGGAGAATATATCATCATCAATAGTACAAATAGCAATGAACAGAAATACAAGTGCATGCTAGAACAATGAACTGGAAATACATGAATAGAATATCTAGCTAAGTGTGTGAAACATCAGTCTATCATATAATCAGCTTGGGACAGATCAGGCTTGTTACATATGATTAGCTATAATTCATTTAAGGTTAAGCTAACCATTCGGTTAGCTATAATGCGAGCAATAGTCAGGCTAATCATATATAACAGACTATGAGGCATATAATGGTCAGGTTGCACCTGACGTGATGTGTGGAGTGAGCTATGATACATGTAGAGTGGGGTATGATCACATAATCTACTAATATCTTCCCGTCCCCAGCTAGCACGATGGATTCCAATCATGACTCCTTGTGACAGGTCTCGATGATGCTAACACGTGTATCCATAGTGTCAGAATCAAGTACGCTATACAACTAGAATTATAGAGAGATCAACATAATAAAAAGTGTCAGAGAATATACTCGCCTAGGGTCCTAAGTGGGCAATACCAATATCCTGTTCTTGAAGTCTCGTTTGAACAATCCAACGATCCCATATACATAATATAATAATAATATAGCATCAGACGTTATACTAGCACACATACAAACATAATACACTAAACTCGGAAACTACGCTAGGGATGATACTGGTCAACTAGTAGGGTCAAGTATGCGTCTAAATGCACAGGTGTCATATCCTCGAATGTTGTGCATAACAAGGTAGTAACTGGC
This sequence comes from Iris macrosiphon, assembly GCA_036927795.1. Lineage (NCBI taxonomy): Eukaryota > Viridiplantae > Streptophyta > Magnoliopsida > Asparagales > Iridaceae > Iris > Iris macrosiphon. The sequence continues at coordinate 116,436,140 of JAYESA010000011.1, read as the reverse complement.
ACTAACACAAGTCTAAAACTCTAATTCTCGTGTAACACCAACACATGTCTAAACTAATATGTTAGTGTACACCAGGCAGACAGTTCACTAATAATCAGGGTCTTATAGTCATATATAAATACGGGATACACTACTAACACTTATGGCCATACACATATATAATACTGGCAATCAATTTTCCATGAAGTATGTGCACATATTAAACCTAATTATCATACACACATACACACGCTAGTTATTAGGTTTACTAACACAAGGTCTTGCAATCATATCAACCAACTATAATGAAATAACATGCTAACCCTAATTATCATTCACATTTGCACATTCACACAACATAAAATGAAGGCAAAGTCGAACCTGTATAGGAGCGATAGGAGCGACCGCTTCCCCGCCGGAAGCCTACTAGGGCTGAAACCTGGAGAGCTGTCGAGATAAATTAGGGGGAAGGATAAGAAGGAGAAGAAGGGGAATGAGGGGGGTAGCCGGCCACAGGAATCACCATGGCCCGGCCGCTAGGGCCGAGCCCTAACAAGCAACACTGATAGTAAGGGCTAGGGCCGGCTACATCCCTCCATGGCTAATTAATATATATATATTTTTATAAAATTTTATTTTATTTTATTTTTATTTTTATTGTATCGTCAGGGCCATGGCTCGATCCTAAGACCACCTGCCACCCAGTCGCCCTTCAGAATTATGCCTCTCCTCATTGACCATTAGGATCTATTTTACACTGAGCTTTGTAAATATTATATCTAGCATAAATATTCATATGGTTGAGCTTTTATTTGGATATTATTGAACTTAATAAGTACATGCAAATATGTTGAAGAGTTAATTGTTGTTGCTAAACATGGACATAATACTCCTCCTCTAATGAATATTTATTATTCATGAAAAGCACAAGTGTCGGACATGGATGATCAAGTGTCTTGTCAGAGAGATACAGACACATATCAAATTTACTTGGAAGAAGTGTCATATATATATATATATATATATATATATATAAGTTTTTCGAACTCTTTGGACAAAACAAAACACTAGTATAGTATATTTGGTAGCAAATTTTTTTTCTAAACTCATCACAAGAAGCAGGTCAAGCTTACTTGCATTTTATATTTGTTCGACAAGAACTCTATATATAGTTCTGTTGTTAAATTTGTTCACATGCAATTGATAACTTCTTTCGGACATAAATTGTACATTACAAACCCATATTAGAGTGAGAAAATTCAGATATGGAGTAAAACTTGACAAGTATTTAGTATCCCTAGATGATAAAATAAATATACGTTGGTATCCCCTACATTATTATTAGGAATCTTTTTTTTTCTTTTGACACTTATATGGTTATAATTAGGTACTAAGTTAGAAATAGAGATAGAATCATGATAACATCAAAGCAATAAGATGATCTTTTGATCTAAAATTCATAATTTGTATCTAATCTGTATTGTTTGAATGTATATGGGGCATGCAAAATCATCCACGACTAAGAAAGTAATGCGTCGATTCCTAGCTAGCCGTTCGTGGTTGTACAATCGACGACATGAGAGCAAATTGGTCTGAATGATGATTTTAAAGAGCGCATTAAGGAATTTATCAAATACACCAGTAGCCAACCTAATTTCATGGATAGAAGACTCATCAAGTGCCCTTGTATAAAATGTCATAATTGTCATGCCTCAATCTTCCATAAGCTCAATCGTCCCCACTGAACATGAATCACCACGTTGCGGCGCTCCCGCAGGACAATCGTTCTCATCGGAACGTGATATCGTACGAGCCTGGAGTTGCGCTTGTACAAGACGATATTGTCAAACACCAAAGTTATCAACGAAACGACCAAGTTACAGCAAAAGTCAAGTATTGTATACCAAGCACACATCAGAGTATACGCAATAAAGCTCTCGATAGGGTCCAAATAAAATACCACAAAGGCTAATACAATACTCTTGCTCTTTCTCTAGCCCACAAAGGTACTTACCGTTCATACATCATGTCCCATATATCCAAGCAGCACAACTACACCTGTGTACCTAAAATAATGCCCACAAACGTGGGTCAGTACACAGCCGTACTGGTGAGTGGGGTAACCCACTCGTCAAAGCTGTCACTAAGTAGAATAGTAAATACAAACAGTTATATAGTGATCTTTCTAGTTGAATCCTAGATTTATTTTATAGCATAGGTATGACATATTAAGGAAAGCTGTAAGCAGTTTAAGCATGCAAGCATTCAACTCAAGCCAATAGACAAGCAATTATATATCCAACTCAAAAAGAAACAAGCATGCAAACCGTTCTACTCAAACCCAAGAAATACGAGAACCTATCGAACCATCATCCAAGCCTCAATATCCATCCTCAAACCAAACCTTATAATCCAATCTTGATATGCACACTCTTGCCGAGGCAAGGTTGTCGCCGCCTACGCGAAAGCACAAACCAAACCAAAGTAAAGAAAACCATCTCTTATCTATATGAAGTCACTGGCCAAGCCATAAAGGACTTTGATCGGACTGATCAAGTACAGTTCTACCCGATCCAGACCGAGTAGCTAGCCCACCTGGTCATATCGAACTACCGGCACCGCGCCCAAGGTACGTTACCATTGTCTCCTCAATGGCCGAATGGTCCCGGTGCTACGGAGCCTATCCCGTTCGAGGAGACAAAATCCCGTGCAACACAGGTTGTCCATGACATGAAGACACTAAGTAGGTATGACGAGAGGATCGAGCATTCTCGCTCCACCAAACGATCCTAGACTCATCCAACCAAATATCCAACCAATATCCATAACTATTCTTCCAACATATAGCCCAAGGCATAAATCTCAAGTTACCCCCATAGGCACTATGCCGCTTCTCGACACAGTGTTCCAATTGGTGCAATATCCTTGCTCAAAACAATCCTATGGCACAATGCCCCAACAGTGGCACAATGCCTTCGCCGATGTAATTATTCAGTTTTGAACCATAACTGCACGCTTTGCTTGACAAAACGCCCAAGTGATACTCGTGCATGGATGCACGCTCGCTCGTCCAAATTCCCGATATTCCAACCAAGATATTCCAACTATTTTTCCAACTACCCCAAATGTATAATCCAACTCTAGCTCCCACTATCCAACTCGAAAACCAAATCAAGCCACAAATATATCCAACCAAACGACGTACACTCTATGCATGCCACAGTGTAGTAAATCCTAAGTTCCAATCCAAGTATTCAAGTCTTTACATGTGTTCTATATTATTAGGCATGAAGGAGTAGAGGAGAAGGGACAAAGCCCACCCACCAAGTCTTATTTCGTTAAGCATCATGCCCTGCCGATACGGCCGATCCCTTGAACCCGTGGTCTGATGCAAAGTCGATCTACTCAACTGGTATGATCGTGCGAGCAGGCCATGCTCTCCAAATTATCCGACCGATTGGACTAAGGAAGACGGCATTATCGCTCCAATCCAGCTATCTCAGTACTGCTCTGAACGAACACCTATTTTCTATCAAACTCCGCTAGCGATCTGCACATAAAACCAACTCAATCAATACTTGTTCCCAAATCCAACAAATCAAAAATGTAACCAGCTATTGGCTCATTCAATCTGACTCAGCGTAACGTACCGTACGATTGTGGGGCATTACATAATATACCACTTAGATTCAAGTTCGTCCTCGAACCATACTAGTATCCATCCTTACTAACATGCCACTTTTCCAATTCATAACTGTGCCCTATGAACTCACATTCTCTTGATCCATACTCAGCATCTCGCTTTGCGCTGAACGCTCGCACAAGTTTCATATTTCCATATCCTCCTTGCAGCTCAATACAAATTCCTCATATCGCTTAGTTTTGGATCATACACATATTTAAGGCATCCCTGAAATACATGCATTTCAGCCGAGCTTAGCGATAGCAAATTTGAATAAGTTACAAGGGTATCTTTATGTCCGAGGCATTCATTCGCTTTACTCCCAATTGAACCAACCTGACTTTCATTCCAACTTATTCGCACAAGCGTTATCCTCAAGTATGATAATTTTTCACTGACGATCTTCCTACCTGACTCGAATCAGTTCGTGTTCCAACTCAATCCATCCAACTATTTCTGAATCCACACTAGCACCATGTTCTGCATGCACTATCTCCAAATATTATCTCTTGTACCGAACGATCATCACAACTGATACTACCCTAGCTAGGCGACTTACCCAAATATTAAACTTTACTTTTAGATTATCTAAGCTGTCACTACCACATTTTCTAGAAAAGGGTATTTTAGTATTTTCCTATTTAATTAAATATTTTGCTTGATAAATAATTATTAGTTGTATTATTTAATTTTTGTTAGATGTTAGTTATTTAATTTGGACTTGTGTTAGTGGACCTAACTAGTTAGTTTAGACCCATGGACCAACATGAATTAATTAGTTAGAATTTTAGCCCATTTAGAAAGCCCATTGTTAAGAAGATGGATTAAATTAATTAAACCATTAGACTAGAAGCTTCCTTCCTTAATTATTTCTTCATGAGAGGCCCCAAGGGATATATTGGATATTATATGATAACTTGAGGGAAGGGAAAGGGGCCGGCCTATATTTAAAAGAGGGGAAAAATTCTCTCTCATCTTTTTATTCCAAAACTAGATCTAGAATTTCCCTCTACCAAATTCCTTCATTTCCATTTTATTTCCCTACCAAATTTCATTCCAATTCCTTCCCAAATCACCATTAGAGACTTGAGAAGTAAGGATCTAGAAGGAGGAAGTAAGGATCTACAAAGAGAAGCAAGGATCTACAAGTTGGAGGTAATTTCATCTCAATTGGAGGTTTCATTGGGAATCCATCTTCCAATAGGTATAATTCAGTTTTTCCCCTTAAATTAAGTTCTAAATCTAAGTTTTAACCATGGAAAATCAACCCATATGCAAAGGCTACCCATAGGATTTGGTTTTGTGTTCATAGGAGGCCTATGGAGAAAGTTATGGTACTTTTTGTGTCAATTTTGGGGGAATTTCGAGATTGACAATTGTTGTGTGTGTCAATTGATCCTATAGATCAATTTGGCATGTGTTTGTGTGTTTGGGGCTAGTGTCGTATCCACAATTGGGTACGTGTAGGTCATATCCCAATAATTTGGTGATACGTGTTGATTTGGGGGTTTTTTTTCCGACACGGAACTTTGTACATGTTATATTTTGACACGAACACGTAGATCTATATTTGACACTTCGTATTGTTCATAAATAATATATGTGACTTGTTTGTGTCCTTCGGGGTACAATTGGATGTGTGGTGGACTCATGTCACATGCGTATCCTAGATCTAGTGGGATACGGTGTGATACTCTCCATATGTTGTGTAATTATTTGTAGATCAAATTCTTGTGCTCTTAATTCATGAAGATTGTATTGTGCATATATATATATATTGCCTTTACTTGTTACCTTAATCCGTCTCAGTACTGCAAGTGTTAACTTCCAATCTGACTTAATATCAACTAGACTTGCCTCATGCCCGTTTGTGTCTTCCGAAGAATCTGTCTACTATCGTTGCACCATTTTGCCAAATGTTTACTTTCGCTAAACCTGAGTCAAACTTTCCGAGCACCAATATCCAAAATCCTTTAAGTTTGTGTGAATCCATCGCATTGTCCCTCCAAACCAGATTGTGTTTTGTTACTCAACCAACAGCTCCAATGTGTTTCCAAAATTCGTAGCCCATGCTTACTATCCTTTGATTCGCCTATCGCTTCGCTCGAGCTTATTCCAACTGTTTGTTCCTCATACTCAACTCTCTCTTTGCATTCATGAATGCTCCACCGAACTTCCAAATCGTGCAAGCGAACTCTGATATTCGGTTTTCCATCTGATCGATCTTAACTTGCTTATTCCAAATACTCGTGTATCAGTTCAAATTTCCAAATACTCTTTCCATTGCTTATTCCCATCTCGTCCATCTCTCAAGTCTAATGATACTTCCATTTGCACAAGTCCATTCTCGATTGCCCAACTCATCATTCGCTTGCTCCATTTTCTATTTTCTAACTCAGCCGATGTGCACTAACCAACTTACATTCCTGTTACCCGAGTCCGTTTAGACAATTTCTATTGATATCTATCCAAAATATTCCAATGCCAAGTCCACTATATGGTATATCATATACCACTCCGAATCAAGTTACTACTCGCATCTCAATTCCTTTGCACTGATCCAAGATTCGTTTGAACCATCCCTTATGCGTGATCCTGCCATCCCCAACTCAAGTTTGACATAAAACTCAGCCAACACATGCACCGTCTAACTCTTTTGTCAATCTCGCTATGCAACTTGTGCCATGTTCTATTTTTTAATACATCTGGCTATTTCTCAAACCGTCTGATACTTTCGCTACATGATCAACCCGTGCAACAATCTCTTCCAAGTAATCCAACCCAATACCCAACTGTTCCTTATATTTGTTGTACGAGCAACTCGTGTAACACTCTTAATATTTTCAAGCCAAACTCAAACATGCTCAGCCAATACTCTATGTGATCTACCCAGCTGTCACGACCCGCACCCGGATTTTGGGGCACGAGTATGTGGGTACGTCCAGCCTACGCCGCAGCATCGACGGTAGAACGCTATCTAGGTCATAATACTATCTAATAAATCTCACACGAATATCAAACTCCATAAGGAGTCACAGATATCATAATATAATATAAAAAATATACTCAATCACATAACTACAGCACGATAAGATAGCGAAGAGAAATAAATAATCAAAATGCAACACAAGTCTAAATAGAATAATCTAACTCAAATAATAATATCCAAGTCTCAACAAAGTATGCCGGAGACAAATTCGGTACCAAAAATCTGCTAAAAGAAACTAACTAAATAACTAGTGACTGGCTAGACCTCCCGGGAATCACACATGTGCTACAAAGTCCAAGGTTGCAGCTACTCTCCCTGTGGTCCATAAAATGTCGGACACCAGTCCTCTAAGGCGCAGTCTGGAAAAATATTTTTAGTCTGGATGGAGCGAAGTACAACCCAAATAACAGTTCCAGTTAATTGATAAGGACTAGAAAACAATAAATAGATGATGCTATATACTGAGAGAAGACAATGAATAAATGCAATGGCAAAATAAAAAGACAGACAATATGGTACAGTCAGTGCATATATGAAATAAAAAGAAAGAGATACAATATCATATACGAGTGATGTAGTATATGAACTAAAATAGAGAACTGTGACTATTTTAAGTGTTTGAAATAGTAGTTTCGAAATGTGATCGGCTTGGGAACTTGTTCGATAGTTACATGGCCTGGCTAATCATACGTGATGATTAACACTATCAATGTCTATACTTGTACGATATGGATTTGATCACATCTCTCACTAGCAATTTTTCTGCCCCTAACTAGTACTGTGGATCCAATCATGACATGTCACGATACACGATCATTGTCCAATATATCATGTACGATATATAATATCAATATCTAATATTAATATCGTGTACAATGTCAATACGATAACCAATGTAATATCTCATGACTAAAGATCCAATCTATATGCTAGTCCGTGTAGCACAGTGTCAAGAGTCAGATCTAACATTTCTAAATACTTGAATTATAGAAATTATCAAATAACGAAAATTATCAGAGAATGTACTCGCCTGGGGTCCTTAGCTGGCAGTACCAATGTCCTTCTCCTGAAGTCTCGCAGAACAATCCAATGGTCCTATATATATATAATATAATATAATACAACATCAGTCAAAATACTAGCACATACATAACCATAATTATACTGAACTCAGGGGTACTCTAGGGGTGATCCTAGTCATCTAACAGGATAAAGTGTGCATTTAGCTGCATGGGTGTCACGTCTGTAATTGCTGTGCAAGATCAGACAGTCAAAATGATACTGGTCTCGCCAGTACGTCAGTGTACATATGGCAGTCTACTCATAGTACTCAGGGTTACAGGTCATGTGTAACTACGGGATATCCGTAATTACACTTGGGTCACCTAGTACATATATAATTATACATATTATTATCTAGCATATAACATTAATACTTATAATATATGTATACACCAAATAAATACATATACCATATATATATGTGTATATATACTAATTGAAATCATATACTATATATATATATATATATATATATATATATATATATATATATATATATATATATACATACCAAATAAGTAATATACGTATACGCGTACGTATGCGTACACAACAATTCATAAGAGGAAATACTCCTCACCTTGGCCTCGGCGTGCACGAGAGCGGCGATGACGACGATGACGACGACGAAGGTGATGATGATGATGATGATTATGGTGATGATGATGATGATAATGATGATGATGATTATGATTATGGTGATGAAGGAGGACGAAGTCATGATGGTGGTGGTGAAGGTGCTGGTGGTGCGTGGACTCGGCGAGGAGGATTGGAGGTAGAAGAGAACGGCGAGGGGAAAGAGAGGTGAACGGTGGTGGTAGCTGGGAGCAGTAGCCGGGGAAGAGGAGTGGTGGTTCAGCGGGTGGTGGCGATCGGAATGCAGGAAGGAGGAGAAGAAGTCAGAGAGGAGGTCGGACTGGGATGAGGTGGTGGCTGTCAATGGCGGGGAGGAAGATGACCGAAATCGGGGATGTGTGGTGGTGGTCAAGGTGATAATGGTGGTGGTGGTTCAATCGAGGGAAGGGTGACCGGAGGGAGAGGAGGAGATCGGGGATCCGTGGAGGAGAATGGCGGCTTCAGTCGGCGGTCGTGTGGGCGTTCAATCGACTTTGGGCGTCGGCTCCGGCGAGTTTAGACTTCGACATGGGGGTCGAAGTGCGAGGGTTCTCCGACGTATTTGGCGTAAGTCTGGGAGATGGCCGGTTGAAGGGGAGGCAGGTCTCCTCCGGTGTTCAGGCGGAGATAGCGAGTAGGGGTGTCGTGTGGAGGCGGGTCTTCGGTCGACGGCAGCGGCTCTCCGGCGAAGGGTCGGCGGAAAGAAGAGATGAAGATGGTGAACAGTAAGGTGAAGGGGAGTCGGCTGGTTTGGTTTGGTTGAAGGGAATAGAAAAAGAAAAGAATATATATATATATATATATATATATACACACGGTGTTGGGTTGACCTAAAAATATTTGTTTTGGTGAACACTTGGAAAAAGGGTTATCATGTAGTTGTTCCAAGGGCTATGATTACAATTTTTAAAATGAAGGGCTAGGATTCAAATGGATTCAAAAGAGTGGCTAGGATTGCATTTGGTTCAAAGTTTTGGAGGGCTATGGTTTAAGGAGGTTGATGTTGAGTTACACACTCCCAAAAATTATGAAAAAATTCACATGAAGAAGAAATAGGTTTCTTCACGTGTTGTGTCCAACATGGTAGACACCTTAATGCACTTTTGCATAAAAGTGCCCAATAATTAGAAAATTGTACAAAGTTGGATTTTGGTTTTATTTAATTAAAATAAATGCAATAGGTGTTCTAAAATAAATTAGAAGTACATGGGGCTAAAATTAGGTGGGACAGAAGTGTCATGAATGAAGTAGACTCAGAATAAAATATTTTCCTAATTTGGGTTGTACGAAATGGGTCGAGATTGCGTCTCCAATTTCGATTGGAACCCACAACGATACAAAGTTAGATTTATTTGAAATTAAATAAGAGTGTCTGCGATAAAAATTGTGCGGCTAAAATAAAGTACAAGAGAACATAATTATAAGTTACACAAATGCCAGAATGAAAGGCGGGCACGACTAGGACAAGGTTGTGAAATTTGTTGGAAGGCAAAAGCTAGGATAATGCTCTAAATATCGAAGCAACGGTAAGGCGCAACAATGAAATAAAATCACAGTAATTAATTACAACCTTAATAAATTAATCCTAAATAATACAAATTAAATTAATAACCCTATATTTCAGTCAGGGGTTCATCTAGTGGGCTTCTAGGTCAAGTCTACTAGCTCAAACATTAATGAACACTATACAATAATATATATAAATACACATATCATGAAATTATTTAAAATAACTACACACAATATTAATAATATATAAAAAGTCAAAAATACCCCTATTTTTCGAACGTGGTAGTGACAAGTCTACCCTCCTTAAAAGAATTTCGTCCTCGAAATTTAAGATCCTTAATAATTGTATTTACTTTACCATCAAAATTTAGATTCATCAACCCATATAATCATGAAGTAAATCTATATTGTTATTTCACAATCTTCAAAAATCTATAAATATCACATTCCAAAAAATCTTCAAATTTAAAACCAAATTCTATTCTTATCACAATCTCTTCCAAAATATTGAGTTTAATAACTAAATACTCAAAAATTTGATATCTAATCCTCTAATTTAAATCCAATCAAAGCATATAAATCCAATCAAAGCATATATATGAAATCTAAAATCTCATCCCAAAAATTTGATTTCAAACTCGAATCCATTAGCGGTCTTACTCTTCTATTCTTTTCCACACAATAATCAAATAATATAATACTCGCAAAATCTTCAAATACAACATTCAAGTATAAGCTTTAAATTTATATCTTATAGCCAAATAAATATACTGATAATCTTTTTAATTCCTCAAAATTTAATGACAATTTCAATCATATCGTAATCTTCATAAAAATCAATAATTTAACAAATCGTCTATTTTGTTATATTTAAGTTCTCAACTCTTTATTTAATTTAATGTTTATCCTCAAATTTAAGCATCTTGTCTCTCTTTGTCAAGTCATAACCTCTTCATTAATCTTCACTATGGTCAATCCCCCAACAATCAAGGTCTAAAAAAATTCTACCTATAGTCATTCAATATGCAATCTAAGGAAAACATATATGGTTATGGTATCTTTTGTCATGGTATTGCATTCTCGGTCAGGGTGTACTACTAACTATATTCTAACAAGAAAATCACTAATACAAGCTACGGTACTAAGGAATCAATCAATCAATCAAATAGGCGAAAAGGAACAAAAGAAAAATAAGGATAACAAGATAATAGATTAGAAATATTCCTAGTTGTGATTGAGTATTCGCTCTGTCATAACCCAGATTTTTCAGAATATTTTAAAATATTTTTCTCACAATTTTCTGGAATTAAAACTAGGGTATTTTATGATTAAAGGATTTTAAAATAATGTTAATTAATATTAAAATATTATGAAAATAATATTTTATGGTGTAAAATGGAAAACCGGACATAGGATAATTTTCTATGAATTTATTGGATTCCGAAAATATTTTTAAAGCCCTAAAAACCAATGTATAACTAAACCTAATTAAACCCTGACTGAACCCGGTTTAATTAGAATTAAACCAAACCAAACCGACCCAAACCGCTATCAAACCAAACCGGACCAACCCAGCCTTAACGGGTCGGGTCGGGTCGGGTCGGGTCGGATCTGAATCGAACCCGACCCGGACCCGAAACCCTAACCGAAACCCTAGATCTCGAATCCTACCGGAATTACTGTTCCGGCCCTTTAAAGAGCCTCGACGTTCACGCCTAGCCACTGCTGCCAACCCTCTCTCTCTCATCTCTCCGCCGCCGCAGCCCCTCGCCTGAACCCTAACCTCCCCCGACTCCACCCTTCGTCATCCACCGCTCGACCACGAATCCCCACAGTCGACGATCATCACCACCTCTCCCCGCAGCACCCTCGAGCCCGACGTCCTCCACCGTCCAGAACTCCCCGCTCCGCCCTAACGTCCCTCCACCGCCGCGAGGACTCCATCGACCGCTCCGTCGACGCCCTCCGCCGAACCCTCGACCTCTCCACCCAGAAAACCCTAACAGCCACCATCTCCTCCATCTCTCCCGACCATCCCCAAAGCCCTCGACCCCCTCGCCGACCTCCGTCCTGAGCCCAGCCCAGCACCACCACCATCGACCCTCTCCTTCGACCCATTCCCGACGAGCTCCACCGCCCTAGCTCCCAGTCGACCCCTCGACGAACACCACCACTCAGCCGACACCCCCTCACCACTGCCCTAGCCGTCGACGGGATCCGTCGACCAGAATGGTCACTCCCAGCCGACCGCCCACTGCCCTAGCATGGATACAGCGGCCCGGACACAGCCGCCCTAGCTCTGGACACAGCAGACTCGGACAGGACACGAAACAGTCACCCAGACACGAGAAATTCTCGTTCCACGAAGCCCTGTTCAGGTAACCCGTTCTCTCTTCTCGTTATTCCTTTTTCTGTTCCGTCAGTTGTGTCGCGTAGACTGTGTAACCCTCTCAATGCCCGTGCAACCCGCTCGGTGTGTCGCGTCCTGTGGCGATTGTGAACCACGATCCAAAAACAGGAAAACTTATGCCCTATTTTACCCCAGAACTGAGTGCGCCCTGCCAAACGGGACGACTTGGTCGCGCACGGTCTTCACCGAAACATGCGCGTCGTTGATACGGACGTATGGGATTTTGCAGAAGTTGATTTCGATGTGCGTGCACACCAAAATTAACGTGTATCCGCCGAGAACGCCCCGTATCTGCCTATTCTGGAATATGTCGTAACTTTGTGTACACACGTCGGATCGAGACAAAACTTGCGCCATCGAACTCGTAGCAATACGCTGGTCCTGTGACCCAAGTTTGGTTTGATTCTGAGAACGTTGACAAAATCGCTTATCGTGGGGCCTGCGGCTCCACCTGACGGGCAATTTTGTGATCGGCTCATCGAAATCCAATTCTGGAAGTTTCGTTGGGTTCGTATCATCGTTTCTGACTTGTTGACACTAAGTTTGACGAATTTGGAGACCTTTTACCCTGACATATTTTTCGGTGCAAAGCGGCCCACATGTGGACCCCGCTTTGACCAGAAACTGTTATTTTTGCCCCTATGTCCAAATTGGACTTAAGGACATACGTTTCTAGCTATTTGATATTTCTGAGACTGTTGGTGATGTTATTACAGCTTTTGGAGGAGTACCTGCATGATCCACTGATACAGGGACAGTTGTTGGTATTCAAACCCCAGGCAAGTGTACCTTGCCAACTTTGCAGTCTTGTTACATATTTTCCTTGATTCATTTATATTGTTGTGCATGCTTAACCTAGGACCGTATGACTTACTTAACGTCCTATTATCAGTCGGGTGCCAACACTGTACGTAGAGTTGTGTAACGTCACCTAGAGATGGACATTTGTGACCCTTTACATTCTCGTACTTGTCTTATCAAGTACACTATAACCCAGGACACTTGACACTATTCATGAGACAGAATCTTCCTGAGACATTCATGGTGATTCTGTATAGGATGCTGGATTTGACATAGACATTATATTCATAGATCTTACATGACTTATTGTATTAGCTATGATCTTGCATGACATGTACATGAGACGTTATGGACATGGGACGTGTGGTTACATTGGGTGGGGAGAGACACATAGGCTATAGGCTGTTTTATATATCTATCTACTACTATTGTGAGGCCGTAGACTCTCCAGCAGAGCTAGGCATATTACTCGTTATTACTGCTACCGGCTCCCCGACACAGAGCTTGTAGTGGCTCAGCCTGAGTATTAGTGATGCTCTCACTTTTATTTTACATAGATGGTTACATACTTACCCTATTTATTTCATTATTTGATGTACTGTATTATTTATGGCTTATATTATTTTGTACCTTGCTATGTCCCCTGAGGACCTGGATACGGATTATGTCCCCACGATTTGTAGACGAGATCTATCCCGAGGTATACGGGACAGCAGCAGGAGATGATACAGGAGCTGTACCGACACCCGAGGATGAGGTGTTAGCTGAAGACTTTTCCTGAGCATCTATATTTCATGCTCAGTATTTACTTTATTCAGTCATTTATATTTTGGTCTGTTGAACCAGTGTATCAGATTTTTATCGGGTTGTTCCCCGAAGTACTTTGTTGAGACTGGTTGATGATTTATATTTCTTATTTCTGTGGATCATATTTTATCTTGTATGGATGAGATTAGTTATGACATGTTGTAGTAGACCTTATTTTACAGCTTAAGTACGCCCTGATGGATCCATTAAATTGGGTTCGTCCATCAGTGTGTGCTGCTGGCCATTGCCACGTGTCTAGTCCCTCGGTATTTTGGGACTGAGGCGTGACATGGTTTTTGTGGTGGCCCATACAGGTCTACGACTAAATCGTTCGGTTTCAACTTAGGGACCGAGCAAGCCTGCACTAAGGATAGGATAAGTTATAGGATCTCATCCATTATTTGAACCATTTTTGAACTCTATATCGAACTCGAATTTGTTACTTGATTTGCATCCTGTGTTGATTCCTCTGAGCGTTCTTATAGTTTATCTTTTGGTTGCAGAGTAATGGATCCCAGGAACGGAGATGAGAATCCCTTGGATACACCACACGATGCTGTGGTTACCTATGTAGACGGAGTGACACCAGGGAATGGAGGACAATAATCTCAAGGAGATCAAAGCTGGCCAGCCTAATCCAAGGTTCCGACGTGATAACATCCCACCTCCGCCACAGTTCACTCCACAGATGCATGTCTTTCCACCAGGGCAAGCTATGGACGGGCAGCAGATGTTTTAGATAATTTATGCCATGATGCAAGCCCAACAGCAGGTTCAACAAGAGGCTCAACGTCAGGAGGTAGAGTATTTGAGAACCAGCCTAGTATCCGCATTGGAGCAGGCAAACCCACCATCTAGGCGACCAGCAATGGGATCTATCACTGATTTTTGTCAGCTCAAGTCCGTACATTTTCTGGCAAGGAGGGGCCAACTGAAGTTTACGAATGGCTCACGAATATACAGCACCAGTTGGAAGCAGCTGAACTTCCAAGAGAGAAATGGATGACTGCGGTCATGATGCAGTTGACTGAAAATGCACATCATTGGTGGTTATCAGAAGAGAGGAGGCTCGGACAGGACCGAGTCACTTGGGAAGAGTTCTCCAGACTCTTCCACGAGATGTATATCCCAGCAATTGCACGGTCGGAACTCAGAGACAAGTTCAACCGCCTGATCCAAGGCAATATGTCAGTGGAAGAATACAACACAGAGTTTATTCGTCTGAGTCGCTTCGCCCCTTCTCTAATTCCTACAGAAGAAGAGAAGGATGAGAAGTTCTTTGATGGACTAAAGTTCGAGCTCCAGAGGTTTATTGGATCTGTTGCACCTACATCATATACCGACGTCCTTGCAGCAGCACGACGCATGGAGCGTGTCACTAGAAGGGAGTCAAATCTGAAGCGGCCAATCACATCAGCACCATCCAGGACATCACATGGGGATTCTGCAAAACGATCCCAGAGGAGTATACCAGAGAGAGCAGCACATAGGGCCATATCTCTTCCTACTTGTCACCACTGCGGCAAGGTAGGATACATTGAGAGAGAATACAGATGCAAGTTGGGACTATGCCTGGCTTGCAGATCCAACCAGCATCTAACCAGAGACTGCACTGAGCACAGAAAGGGAGCACCGAGACTAGCTTTACCTGCATCAAGGCCAGCTTATCCAGCAGTGGGAGCACCGCAGATAGGAGTTGGAGGAGCCAGACCACCAGCTCCAGGAGGATATCAGCAGAGACCACCATTGGCACCACAGGCAGCTCTATTTCAGCAGGCTCAGCAACAGAGAGGTCCAGCTCAGGGACGAGGACAGGCATTTGCATTGGCTGTTGAGGAGGAAGCTACTACAGAAGAGGTTATCGCAGGTACTATTTTAGTAGCTTCATTACCAGCTGTAGCTTTATTTAATTCTGGAGCATCGCATTATTTATAGCATCTAGCTTTGTAGCCACCCATAGAGTAGCTACCGCACCCCTTCCGAAGACTAAGAGAATTCTTACGGGAGGTAGAATTATCCAAGTTAGTGACGTCTGTAGATCATGTTCTGTAGTAGTCTGTGGAAGAGAGAAGCGCGCTCAATTTCTGATATTTTTTATGCCAGATTATGATGTTGTACTTGGTATGGACTGGTTAAGTCAGTACCATGCGACTCTTGATTGTCGACTTGGACGGGTTATATTTAGACCGCCTGGATATCCAGAATTTGAGTTTCTTCGGGGAGCTGTAGAGCAAGGAGTTTAGCCTACTCTTAGGGTACTATCTGTAGAAGGGGAGTCAGGTTACCCAAGAGTCATGTCAGAGTTTGTGGATGTATTTTTTAATGATCTTCCAGGTTTACCGCTTGATCGAGAAATAGAATTCACAATAGACTTAACTCCAGGAGCAGAGCCTATCACTTCATCAGTATATCGGCTAGCGCCTAAGGAGTTAGTAGAGTTGAAGGAACAAGTTGATGATCTTCTGGAGAAGGGTTTTATTCGGCCCAGTGTTTCACCTTTGGGAGCACCCATATTATTTGTACCGAAGAAGGATGGAACAGTACGGTTGTGCATTGACTACAGGGCACTGAATGCTGTGACCATTAAGAACAGGTATCCCTTACCACGCATTGATGATCTATTCGATCAATTGAGTGGTGCTAGGGTATTCTCGAAGATTGACCTTAGATCCGGCTATCACCAGATTAAAGTAAGGAATGAGGATATACCGAAGACAGCCTTCAGGACTAAGTATGGACATTATGAATTCTTGGTAATGCCGTTTGGTTTAACCAACGCGCCAGCTGTGTTTATGAGTTTGATAAACAGAGTTTTTCATTAGTACTTGGATAAATTTATGGTTGTGTTTATTGATGATATTCTAGTATATTCCAAGAGCCACGAAGAGCACGAGAAGCATCTCAGAATTGTGTTAGAGACGTTGAGGCAGGAGAAGTTATATGCCAAACTCAGTAAGTATGAGTTTTGTATGGATAAAGTACCTTTCTTGGGATATATCATCTCAGGAGAAGGACTTTCAGTTGATCCGGAGAAGGTCGCTGCAATAGAAACTTGGCCTACATCCGCATCAGTTGCAAAAGTGAGAAGTTTTCTCGGACTTGTTGGATATTACCGGAGGTTTATAGAAAATTTCTCAAGGATTACGGAGCCTATGACGAAGTTAACATGTAAGGACCAGGATTTTACATGGACAAAAGACTGCCAGAAGGCCTTTGAAGAATTGAAGAAAAGATTGACAACAACACCTGTCTTGACTCTTTCTTCAGGGTCAGGAGATTTTGTTGTCTACAGTGATGCGTTAGGTAGTGGACTAGGATGTGTTTTGATGCAACATGGCAAAGTTATTGCTTATGCATCGAGACAGTTGAAGGTCCATGAGAAGAACTACCTAACGCACGATCTTGAGCTAGCAGCAGTTATATTTGCACTGAAGATTTGGAGGCACTATCTTTATGGAGAGAAGGTAGAAATCTTTACTGATCACAAGAGTCTGAAGTATGTATATACTCAGAAGAAGCTCAACATGAGACAGAGACGTTGGCTTGAGTTGATGGTAGACTTTGATATAGATCTGTAGTATCACCCGGGAAAGGCGAATGTCGTAGCAGACGCTCTCAGCAGGAAGCCTACGGCTTATTTCTTGACAACGCAGACTGAGCTATTGAGAGATCTATAGGAGCTTCAGATAGAGGTTGTTTTACCAGGACAGAGTGGCTCGCTGGCTAATCTCGAAGTTAAGTCGTCACTTGTAGAGAGGATTAAAGAGGCATTGCCCACCGATGCTAGATTTTGAAGACTTAAAGAGAAGACAGAAGCAGACATGCAGACGGGACTTCACATATATGAAGACGGGACATTAAGGTGTGGAAATCGCCTGTATGTTCCAAATGGAGTATTGAGACAGGAGTTAATGACTGAAGCACATAGCTCTATGTACTCTGTTCACCCAGGAGGAACCAAGATGTACCGAGATTTAAGGCAGTATTATTGGTGGCATGGAATGAAAAGGGAGATTGCATGATTTGTAGCAAAATATTTAGTATGTCAACAAATAAAAGCCGAGCACCAAAGGACTGCAGGTATGTTACAGCCGCTTCCTATACCAGAATGGAAGTGGGAACATATCACTATGGATTTTGTCACTGAATTTCCAAGAAGCCCCAGTGGAAGAGATGCGGTATGGGTTATCGTGGATCAACTCACTAAATTGGCATATTTCTTGCCATTTAGAGTTGGACAGTCCATAGAGGTACTAGCCGACATGTATATATGACAAATCGTAAGATTACATGGAGTGCCGATTAGTATTGTGTCGGATCGTGACTCAAGATTTATATCTCATTTTTGGCGAAGCATGCAAGAGAGTCTTGGCACCAGACTCAAATTCAGCACAGCTTACAATCCACAGACAGATGGTCAATCGGAGCGCACGATTCAGATCTTGGAGGATATGTTGTGATCGTATATGCTAGACTTTGGAAGATCTTGGTAAGATCATTTACACTTGGTGGAGTTCTCCTACAACAACAGTTATTAGGCCAGCATTCAGATGGCACCATTTGAGGCATTGTACGGTAGAAAGTGCAGATCGCCAATATGCTGGAGCGACGTTGGTGAACGTTAAATACTGGGTCCAGAATTGGTAATGCAGACAGTGGAGAAGGTAAAACAAATTCAGAATCATCTTCGAGCAGCTCAGGACAGGCATAAGCATTGGGCTGATACACACAGGCGTCCCCTAGAGTTCAAAGAAGGAGAGCACGTATTCTTGAGGATTTTGCCCACTCGAGGTACTATTTGATTTGGGAGCAGAGGCAAGTTGAGCCCAAGGTACATTGGGCCATTTGATATTCTAGAGCGCATTGGTGAGGTGGCTTATCGTCTTGCATTACCTCCATCCTTAGAGGGAGTGCATAACGTATTCTATGTCTCACAGCTGAGAAGGTACATGACTGACCCAAGTCACACAGTCGATCATTCATAGATCGCAGTGGGCCCTAGCTTGAGATATGAAGAACAACCAGTTGGCATACTCGACACTAGTGAGAAAACATTGCGAGGATAGACAATTAGACTGGTTCGTGTAGCTTGGAAATATCACTCTCCTGGCGAATCGACTTGGGAACGAGAGGATATTATGCGCCAGCGTTATCCTCACTTATTTGCGGATGCAGGTATAACTTAAACATTCTTGTAATTTTTATAGTTCTTTCCTTTAGTAGTTATTCTTCGATTACGATGACACAATCCTCTTAAGGGGGGTAGATTGTCATAACCCAGATTTTTCAGAATATTTTAAAATATTTTTCTCACAATTTTCTGGAAATAAAACTAGGGTATTTTGTGATTAAAAGATTTTTAAATGATGTTAATTAATATTAAAATATTATGAAAATAATATTTTATGGTGTAAAATAGAAAACCAGACATAGGATAATTTTCTGTGAATTTATTGGACTCCGGAAATATTTTTAAAGCCCTAAAAACCAATGTATAACTAAACCTAATTAAACCCTGATTGAACCCGGTTTAATTGGAATTAAACCAAACCAAACTGACCCAAACCGCTATCAAACCGAACCGGACCAACCCAGCCTTAACGGGTCGGGTCGGATCCGAATCGAACCCGACCCGGACCCGAAAGCCTAACCGAAACCCTAGATCCCGAATCCTACCGGAATTACTGTTCCGGCCCTTTAAATAGCCTCGACGTTCGCGCCTAGCCGTCGCTGCCAACCCTCTCTCTCTCATCTCTCCGCCGTCGCAGCCCCTCGCCTGAACCCTAACCTCCCCCGACTCCACCCTTCGTCATCCACCGCTCGACCACGAATCCCCACAGCCGACGATCATCACCACCTCTCCCCGCAGCACCCTCAAGCCCGACGTCCTCCACCGTCCAAAACTCCCCGCTCCGCCCTAACGTCCCTCCACCGCCGCGAGGACTCCATCGACCGCTCCGTCGATGCCCTCCGCCGAACCCTCGACCTCTCCACCCAGAAAACCCTAACAGCCACCATCTCCTCCATCTCTCCCGACCATCCCCAAAGCCCTCGACCCCCTCACCGACCTCCGCCCTGAGCCCAGCCCAGCACCACCACCATCGACCCTCTCCTTCGACCCGTTCCCGATGAGCTCCACCGCCCTAGCTCCCAGTCGACCCTTCGATGAACACCACCACCCAGCCGACACCCCCTCACCACTGCCCTAGCCGTCGACGGGCTCCGCCAACCAGAACGGCCACTCCCAGCCGACCGCCCGCTGCCCTAGCACGGACACAGCGGCCCGGACACAGCCGCCCTAGCTCCGGACACAGCAGACTCGGACAAGACACGAAACGGTCACCCGGACACGAGAAATTCTCGTTCCACGAAGCCCTGTTCAGGTAACCCGTTCTCTCTCATCGTTATTCTATTTTTCGTTCCGTCAATTGTGTCGTGTAGACTGTGTAACCCTCTCGATGCCCGTGCAACCCGCTCGGTGCGCCGCATCCTGTGGCGATCGCGAACCGCGATCCAAAAACAGGAAACTCATGCCCTGTTTTACCCCGGAACTGAGTGCGCCCAACTAAACGGGACTACTTGGTCGCACGCGGTCTTCACCGAAACGTGCGCGCCGTTGATACAGACGTGTGGGATTTCGCAGAAGTTGATTTGGATGTGCGTGCACACCGGAATCAACGTGTATTCGCCGACAACGCCCGTATCCGCCTGTTTTGGAATACGTCGTAACTTTGTGTACACACGTCGGATCGAGACGAAACTTGCGCCATCGGACTCGTAGCAATACGCTGGTCCTGTGATCCAAGTTTGGTTCGATTCTGAGAACGTTGACAAAATCGCGTATCGTAGGCCCCGCGGCTCCACCTGACGGGCAATTTTGTGATCGGATCATCGGAATCCAATTCTGGAAGTTCCGTTGGGTTCGTATCATCGTTCCTGACTTGTTGACACTATGTTTGACGAATTTGGAGACCTTTGACCCTGACACATTTTTCGGTGCAAAGCGGCCCACATGTGGACCTTGCTTTGACCAGAAACTGTCATTTTTGCCCCTGTGTCCAAATTGGACTTAAGGATAGGCATTTCTAGCTATTTGATATTTCTGAGACTGTTGGTGATGTTATTACAGCTTTTGGAGGAGTACCTGCAGGATCCATTGATATAGGGACAGCTGTTGGTATTCAAACCCCAAGCAAGTGTACCTTGCCAACTTTGCAGTCTTGTTACATATTTTCCTTGATTCATTTATATTGTTGTGCATGCTTAACCTAGGACCGTGTGACTTACTTAACGTCCGATTATCAGTCGGGTGCCAATACTGTACGCAGAGTTGTGTAACGTCACCTAGAGATGGACATTCGTGACCCTTTACATTCTTGTACTTGTCTTATCAAGTACACTATAACCCAGGACACTTGACACTATTCATGAGACAGAATCTTCCTGAGACATTTATGGTGATTCTGTATAGGATGCAGGATTTGACATAGACATTATATTCATAGATCTTAGATGACTTATTGTATTAGCTATGATCTTGCGTGACATGTACATGAGACGTTGTGGATATGGGACGTATGGTTATATTGGGTGGGGAGAGACACACAGGCTACAGGCTATTTTATATATCTATCTACTACTATTGTGAGGCCGTAGACTCTCCAGCATAGCTAGGCACATTACTCGTTATTACTGCTACCCGGCTCCCCGATACAGAGCTTGTAGTGGCTCAGCCTGAGTACTAGTGATGCTCTCACTTGCATTTTACATATATGGTTACATACTTACCCTATTTATTTCATTATTTGCTGCACTGCATTATTTATGGCTTGTATTATTTTGTACCTTGCTATGTCCTCTGAGGACCTGGATCCGGATTATGTCCCAAGGATTTGCAAACGAGATCTATCCCGAGGTATACGGGACAGCAGCAGGAGCTGATACAGGAGCTGTACCGACACCCGAGGACGAGGTGTTAGCTGAAGACTTTTCCTGAGCATCTATGTTTTATGCTCAGTATTTACTTTATTCAGTCATTTATATTTTGGTCTGTTGAACTAGTGTATCAGATTTTTATCGGGTTGTTCCCCGAAGTACTTTGTTGAGACTGGTTGATGATTTACATTTCTTATTTCTGTAGATCATATTTTATCTTGTATGGATGAGATTAGTTGTGACATGTTGTAATAGACCTTATTTTACATCTTAAGTATGCCCTGATGGATCCATTAAATTGGGTTCGTCCATCAGTGTGTGCTGCTGGCCATTGCCACGTGTCTAGTCCCTCGGTATTTTGGGACTGGGGCGTGACACGCTATCATCCTAGTATACTATGTCCTATATCCTATCGCAGGCACGCAGTAGTATAACTAAGTTGTTACACTACCACGACATCGCACTACTTGCAAAGCCTGACCTGCAAAGGCCACCACTAAAAACGTGTCACGACCCGCACCCGGATTTTGGGGCACGAGTACGTGGGAACGCCCAGCCTACGCCGCAGCATCGACGGTAAAATGATGTCTAGGTCATAATACTATCTAATCAATCTCACACGAATATCAAACTCCATAAGGAGTCACAGATATTATAATATAATATGAAAAATATACTCAATCACATAACTACAACACGATAAGATAGCGAAAGAAATAAATAATCAAAATGCAACACAAGTCTAAATAGAATAATCTAACTCAAACAATAATATCCAAGTCTCAACAAAGTTTGTCGGAGACAAATCCTGTACCAAAAATCTTCTAAAAGAAACTAACTAAATAACTAGTGATCCCGGCTAGACCTTCCGAGAATCACACCTATGCTACAAAGTCTAAGGCTGCAGCCACTCTCCATGTGGTCCATAAAATATCGGACACCAGTCCTCTAAGGCGCAGTCTGAAAAAATATTTTCAGCCAGGATAGAGCGAAGTAGAACCCAAATAACAGTTCCAGTTAATTGATAAGGACTAGAAAACAATAAATAGATGATGCTATATACTGAGAGAAGACAATGAATAAATACAATGGCAAAATAAAGAGACAGGCAATATAGGCAATATGGTACAGTCAGTGCATATATAAAATAAAAAGAAAGAGATACAATATCATATACGAATGATGTAGTATATAAACTAAAATAGAGAACTGTAACTATTCTAAGTGTTTGAAATAGTAGTTTTGAAATGTGATCGGCTTAGGAACTTGTTCGATAGCTACATGGCCTGGCTAATCATACATGAGGTGTATGATTAACACTATCAATGTCTATACTTGTACGATATGGATTTGATCACATCTCTCACTAGCAATTTCCTCGCCCCTAACTAGTACTGTGGATCCAATCATGACACGTCACGATACACGATCAATGTCCCATATATCATGTATGATGTCTAATATCAATGTCTAATATCAATGTCGTGTACAATGTCAATACGATAACCAACATAACATCTCATGACTAAAGATCCAATCTATATACTAGTTCGTATAGCACAGTGTCAAGAGTCAGATCTAACATTTCTAAATACTTGAATTATAGAAATTATCAAATAATAGAAATTATCAGAGAATGTACTTGCCTGGGGTCCTTAGCTGGCAGTACCAATGTCCTGCTCCTGAAGTCTCGCAAAACAATCCAATGGTCCTATATACATATAATATAATACAATATAACATCAGCCAAAATACTAGCACATACATAACCATAATTACACTGAACTCAGGGGTACTCTATAGGTGATCCTAGTCATCTAACAAGGTCAAGCGTGCGTTTAGCTGCACGGGTGTCACGTCTATAATTACTGTACAAGATCAGACAGTCAAAATGATACGGGTCTCGCCAGTACGTCAGTGTACATATGGCAGTCTACTCACAGTACTCAGGGTTACAGGGTCATGTGTAACTACGGGATATCCATAATTACACTTGGGTCACCTAGTACATATATAATTATACATATTATTATCTAGCATATAACATTAATACTTATAATATATGTATACACCAAATAAATACATATACCATATATTTATGTGTATATATACTAATTGAAATCATATACTATATATATATATATATATATATATATATATATATATATATATATATATATATATATATATATATATGTGTGTGTGTGTGTGTGTGTGTGTGTGTGTGTGTGTGTGTGTGTGTGTATTAAATATATTTATACATATACTAAATAAACAATATACGCATACTAAATATATATATATATACCAATATATATATATATATATATATACCAAATAAGTAATATATGCATACGCGTACGTATGCGTACACAATAATTCACAAGAGGAAATACTCCTCACCTTGGCCTCGGCATGCACGTGCACGAGAGCGGCGATGACGACGATGACGATGATGAAGGTGATGATGATGATGATGATGATGATTATGGTGATGAAGGAGGACGAAGTCGTGATGGTGGTGGTGAAGGTGTTGGTGGTGCATGGACTCGGCGAGGAGGATGGGAGGTGGAAGAGAACGGCGAGGCGGAGGAGAGGTGAACGGTGGTGGTGGTGGCTGGGAGCAGTGGCCGGGGAAGAGGAGTGGTAGTTCAGCGGGTGGTGGCGATCGGGATGCAGGGAGGAGAAGAAGAAGTCAGGGAGGAGGTCGGACTGTGACGAGGTGGTAGCTGTCAATGGCGGGAAGGAAGATGACCGGAGTCGGGGATGTATGGTGGTGGTTGAGGTGATAATGGTGGTGGTGGTTCAGTCGAGGGGAGGGTGACCGGAGGGAGAGGAGGAGATCGGGGATCCGTGGAGGAGAACGACGGCTTCAGTCGGCGGTCGTGCAGGCGTTCAGTCGACTCTGGGCATCAGCTCCGGCGAGTTTAGACTTTGACGTGGGGGTCGAAGTGCGGGGGTTCTCCGGCGTATTTGGCGTGAGGAGGGGAGATGGTCGATTGAAGGGGAGGCGGGTCTCCTCCGGTGTTCAGGCAGAGATGGCGAGTAGGGGTGTCGTGTGGAGGCGAGTCTCTGGTCGACGGAAACAGCTCTCCGGCTAAGGGTCGGCTGGAAGAAGAGATGAAGATGGTGAACAGTAAGGTGTAGGGGAGTCAGCTACTTTGGTTTGGTTGAAGGGAATAGAAAAAGGAAAGGAAAAATAAAAGAAAGAATATATATATATATACATGGTGTTGGGTTGACCTAAAAATATTTGACTTTGTCAACACTTGGAAAAAGGGTTCTCATGTAGGTATTCCAAGGGCTATGATTGCAATTTTTAAAATGAAGGGCTAGGATTCAAATGGATTCAAAACGAGTGGCTAGGATTGCATTTGGTTCAAAGTTTTGGATGGCTATGGTTTAAGGAGGTTGATGTTGAGTTACACACTCACAAAAATTATGGAAAAATTCACATTAAGGAGAAATAGGTTTCTTCACGTGTTGTGTCCAACGGGGTGGACACCTTAATGCACTTTTGCATAAAAGTGTCCAACAATTGGAAAATTGTACAAAGTTGGATTTTTGTTTTATTTAATTAAAATAAATGCAATTGGTCTTCTAAAATAAATTAGAAGTACATAGGGCTAAAATTAGGTGGGACAGAAGTGTCATGAATGAAGTAGACTCAGAACAAAATATTATCCTAATTTGGGTTGCACGAAATGGGTCGAGATTGTGTCTCCAATTTTGATTGGAACGCACAACGATACAAAGTTGGATTTATTCGGAATTAAATAATAGCGTCTGCGATGAAAATTGTGCGGCTAAAATGAAGCACAAGAGAACATAATTATAAGTTACACAAAGGCCAGAATGAAAGGCGTGAACGACTAAGACAAGGTTATGAAATTTGTTGGAAGGCAAAAGCTAGGGTAGCTCTCTAAATATCGAAGCAACGGTAAGGCGCAACAATAAAATAAAATCACGGTAATTAATTACAACCTTAATAAATTAATCCTAAATAATACAAATTAAATTCATAACCCTATATTTCGGTCAGGGGTTTATCTAGTGGGCTTCTAAGTCAAGCCTACTAGCTCAAACATTAATGAATACTATACAATAATATATATATAAATATACATATCATGCAATTATTTAAAATAACTACACACAATATTAATAATATATAAAAATTCAAAAATACTCCTATTTTTAGAACGTGGTAGTGACACCAGCCAAAAATCAAACTCTATCCAACACATTAGCTACACGAGCAACTCGTGCAATAATCCATTCTCATCCGATGCTTCTACTCACAACATGCCGCATAACAAATCTCATCTGCTAACTAGCTGATCCATTGATGCAATCAGAAACTCTCCAAACGACAAGCCAAACTAACGCAACGACACCTCTCTCAAATTGCAGCACAAATGCAACAACGTCCAATAACTTGTTGCACGAATGGAATAACGCCCTACGATGGTAAGTGATCTACCGAAAACCAAAAAAAGCAACGCAACAAAAAATAACATGCAGCCACAACCAGCAATATATAGACTTATTGCATGAAACATCCAATGCGGCATCGAGTAGAGCCAAGAGCTAAACAATACACGGTAGCTATTTAGAGTTTGTGATAAAGCGAAGGACCAAGTCCGAAGAAATGAACCGGGCGCTCTGATACCAATATGTCATGCCCTAATATCCTGCAAGCTCAATCGTCCCTGCTGAACATGAATCACCACATTGTGACACTCCCGCAGGATAATCGTTCTCATTAGGACGTGATGTCGTACGAGCCTGGAGTTGCGCTCGTACAAGGCGATATTGTCAAACACCAAAGTTATCATCGAAATGACCAAGTTACAGCGAAAGTCAAGTATTGTGTATCAAGCACACATCAGAGTATACGCAGCGAAGCTCTCGATAGGGTCCAAATGAAATGCCACAAAGGCGATGCCACAAAGGCTAATGCAATACTCTTGCTCTTTTTCTAGCCCACAAAGGTACTTACCGTTCATACATCATGTCTCGTATATCCAAGCAGCACCACTACACCTACGTACCTGAAATAATGCCCATAAACGTGGGTCAGTACACAGTCGTACTGGTGAGTGGGGTAACCCACTCGTCTAAGCCGACACTAAATAGAATAGTAAATACAAACAGTTATATGATGATCTTTCTAGTTGAATCCTAGGTTCATTTTATGGCAAAGGTATGACATATTAAGGAAAGCTGTAAGCAGTTTAAGCATGCAAGCATTCAACTCAAGCCAATAGACAAGCAATTATATATCCAACTCAAAAGAAAACTAGCATGCAAACTGTCCTACTCAAACCCAAGCAACACGAGAACCTATTGAACCATCATCCAAGCCTCAATATCCATCCTCAAACCAAACCTTATAATCCAATCTCGATATGCACACTCTTGCCGAGGCAAGGTGGCCGCCGCCTATGCGAAAGCATAAACCAAACCAAAGTAAAGCAAACCATATCTTATCTATATGAAGTCACTGGCCAAGCCATAAAGGACTTTGATCGGACTAATCAAGTGCAGTTCTACCCGTTCCAGACCGAGTAGCTAGCCCGCCTGGTCGTATCGAACTACCGACACCGCCCCCAAGGCACGTTACCATTGTCTCCTCCATGGTCGAACGGTCCCGGTGCTCCGGAGACTATCACGTTCGAGGAGACGAAATCCCGTACAACACAGATTGTCCATGACATGCAGACACCAAGTAGGTATAACGAGAGGATCGAGCATTCTCGCCCCACCAAACGATCCTAGACTCATCCAACCAAATATCCAACCAATATCCATAACCATTCTTCTAACATATAGCCCAAGGCACAAATCTCAAGTTACCCCCATAGGCACTATGCCGCTTCTCGACACAGTGTTCTAATTGGTGCAACACCCTTGCTCAAAACAATCCCATGGCATAATGCCCCAACAGTGGCATAATGCCATCGCTGATGTAGTTGTTCGGTTTTGAACCACAACTGCACGCTTTGCTTGACAAAGCGCCCAAGTAATACTCGTGCACGGATGCACGCTCGCTCGCCCGAATTCCCGATGTTCCAACCAAGATATTCCAACTGTTTCTCCAACTGCCCCAAATGTATAATCCAACTCTAGCTTCAACTATCCAACACGAAAATCAAATCAAGTCATAAATCTATCCAAGCAAATGACGTACACTCTATGCATGCCACAGTGTAGTGAATCCCAAGTTTCAATCCAAGTGTTCAAGCCTTTACGTATGTTCCATATTATTAGGCATGAAGGAATAGAGGAGAAGGGACCGAGCCCACTCACCAAGTCTGATTCCGTTAAGCATCATGTCCTGCCTATACGGTCGATCCCTTGAACCCGTGGTCCGATGCAAAGCACGATCTACTCAACTGGTATGACCATGCTAGCAGGCCATGCTCTCCAAATCATACGACCGATCGGACTAAGGAAGATGACATTATCGCTCCAATCCAGCTATCTCAGTACTGCTCTGAACGAACACCTGTTTTCCATCGAACTCTGCTAGCGATCTGCACATAAAACCAACTCAATCAATACTTATTCCCAAACAACAAATCAAAAATGTAACCAACTATTGCCTCATTCAGTCTGACTCAGCGTAACGCACCGTACGGTTGTGGGGCATTACAATAATGTACCATTCAAAGAGGTAGATCATGTGAAGGAACATCTCTACAATAATGGTTTCATATATAAATATAAGTAGTGGACGACTCAAGAAGAACATGTGTTTCTGTTATATTAGTCTTCTTTTAATAAGGAGGTCAGAGAGTCCACTCTCGGAGATCACTTAGAATATCGGTAGCGAAACGTGGCACGGGAGATGGTATTTATTGCGGCCAAGCCTAGTTTTAGTCCATAGGATTTGAATCTCGATGCAAAGAAGTACACGATTCACATATCATCCACAAATTGAGTCACGACAAGAAAATTAACTAATATTCGCAATAAATAATTTAAAAAAATAACCACTATAACTCAGATGGTCTCGGGGACAAAGCTGGTAGAAATAAAATAAAACAAGTAGAAATTAAAGTCCTCTAAGCCTACTAGCTAAGAACAATACGAAAAAGTATAAGAAAGATAGTATGCTACTCCATATATGTAGAAGCAACCGACATATTGGTAACGTTGCTGTCACCAAGGTACTCACCATAGACCTCGGGGTAAATCACGTTATCTAAAGCTAAAAAATAGTTATCCAGTCAGGATTGAAACAAGATCACCATAACACTACGCTACACTGCATAGTATAATTTACAAGCATGAGGAATAGCAATAAAGGAAAAGTGAACTGTAACATGACACTATATGACACGAAGAGTACTACTATGTCACGATAACAATTTCAGAGTATAACTATTACATGGAACAGTTGAGGTACAACTATGACACGAAAATAATATGAGAGTACAACTAAGATAAGACAAACCATTGGAAAATATGGAACATAGTCATGTGTACTCTGTGTTTTAGAATATAAGTTTTTCGCATATGGACGGGTTAGGACATACGGCAGTCGGTACGTGAGGTGCAACGACTGCTATCAAGATTTACATTGTGGATTTGAACATTGCGTAGATCACATGCATACTAATTGTAGTCCCCCTTCTGACTCTCTCACAAGTAAATATGATCACTTTAAAATTAACTTTAAACTTGAACATTGAATATTAAACATTGAACATGGAATACTGATCATTTTGAAATATTGTTATGTGATCATGTATGATGATAACAAGTATAACTCTCATGCATAAAAAATAGAAAAGCTAAAATCAATATGTCAAGGAAAAAACAGATGCAGCATAGAATACCAGCAACATAGGTCATAGTGATACTTGCCTGCTCCAAAAAAGAATTAAGTCACAACTCAAGACATCGTCCGATCTACCCCGTCACATAAATTATAACAAGTTAGACTAACAAAAGTGGTCGAAAAGATTTCCTATTCGAATCTAATTAATTCGAGTAAAATAACTTAAAATACTAATTTAATCTTATTATATTCTAATTTTAAGGTTAACCCTAGATTTTGATTTAAAGAAAATCAACTTTATAAATTCGGAATCTGTGGCATGCAAATCGAGACATTCCGTTGATCAAAATATCAACTAACAAAAAACCAAGATTTGAGTATGAAATCCTATAGATTTCAGTGCTACAAGAACGTTGGAATCAACGGTTTCAACAAATCTCGAATTATTAAAAAGTTATGGGCAATATAGTTGTCAGATTACAGTTTTGGTGGTTCAATGGTTTCCTATAGGTTTAACAAATTAAACAGAATAAAGAAATATTGTATTAAATTATGGAAAAAATATATATAATTTATCTTTGTATTAGAATTCCAAAACATTAAATGATTCATGAAAATGAATCTGGGATATCCCAAAATCTCGAAAACATCTAAACACGACAGATTTTGGACAACTGACACTTGATGAATCCTAAAAAACTTTATATACCTAATAACTGAAGATTAAATTATAGATTCTGAAGTCTAACCTCAATATGGTTCCAACACAAGAAATAGGGGCACATTTGGAGTCCAGAGCTAGGAGATATGGTCCTTCCAATTCACTATGAGTGCTGAAAAATAAGACTGATTTTTCTGACAAATTTTGGACTGTTTGGACGAAAAATATTGATGAATTTTGAATGATAGGATAGAAAAATAAAATTATTATATATTTATTTATTTTATATTTATTTACTTTAATCGATATGATTTAATTTAAATGGGTACGAGTTGATTTGTTAGGATACGATATGAATGATTTTTTTTTCTAGTAGACTTAGTATTATGATTATGATTAATTTAAATATAGTTTGAATTTATGTAAATAATTTATAATCTTATATAGAATCAAAGATAGTATAAATAATTTATATCTAATCTTATTTATATCTAATAACACTAAATTACCATATATCCAATATTAAATGTATAATAATCCAAATAACTTTAAATAAATATTAAATAATTCCAGAAAAATCCAAATAAATTATAGTAAATATGTAGATATCTTATAACCATAAAATAAATGTTTTTTTTTAAATATACATGTATGATTCTATAGTAAATTCGAAAAGTCCTAGAAAATTAGGTTTCTTAGGTTTTTATTATCCCAAAAATTATAGAAAAATCTATAAAATTCTAAAATAGTCAAAGTATGTTTTTAACCCCAATTGTGCTCCTCTATGAGCCATATAAATCATAAGTTTACATTATTATCATTATAAAACTAATTATTTTAAGATAAAAATTTTTATAAAATTACTAGTGTATTCTAATTATTATTCTTGTACGTTATTTTGGTAGCGGATGCTACAACTGTAACTGACAAAAGCAATTATTATATTGACATAAGCATTGACATCTGTTGCATAATCGTAGTTTGTACAAATTATGAAGCGATAAAAGAAATTAATGATGTGTTAGAAAGACATATGCAGTAGATGCCTGTGCCGCGTAGTTATCTTTGCCGCATACTCACATGATATGCGTCTCATAGACGAAGACTTTATTCCTTTTGGTTGAATGTCGTATGAGTTTCGTGCCGTGTAGTGTTTCAACACTTAGGTGTATGCGACCTTACTAAATTTTAGGGAGTTTGATTGGCTTGATTTTCTCGGGGCATAGCTACTTATGCGCATGGACTTGAAGTTTTCCATGCTTCTACACGACCCCCTTCAAAGTTTTCAAAACATGGACAAGTTTTTGAAAAACTTTGAAAGAACCATGGACGACGATTTCCCCTTGGCACATATTTGTCGCATGGCATGTTGATACATGGACTTCTGTTGCCAGGCTGTCAGATCTTTCTTGATCTACGTGTAATTAAATAAATCCTTCTTGATTCTTAAAACGATAAAATCTTTTAAAATCCTGAAGCCCCATCGTTGCGGGATTCGAGGCGTATATTTTGCCGCATGTTTATGGAAATCGAGGCGCTCTTTAATGTCTATGCAATGCGATGATTGCGTGATTCATCGCCATTAATGGCGCATGTGGCCACTAATGACTTATAGGCTTATAACTATAAATAGAGCTGGGGTAGGAGAGATAAATTTTACTTTGCTTTCACAATCCTTTCCTTATCGGTCCTTCATTCTCTCCTTCTCTATGCCATGGCTTCCAAATACTCCTCCTCTGTCGTGAAGAAGGCCGCTAAAGGCAAAGAAGTGGCTGTCGAGGTTCAGACCAAGGCCCCTAAGTTTTATGATAACGTTCAGCCACCGATTGAGGGTAGGATTTTCTGTTTGGAGAAGATGACCTGGAATACAGAGACATAACTTATACGATATGTTGCCTATATATGAAATCATCTAGAACATGCGCAGATCAAACACTTCATATGGTTCTGCCGCATGGATGAGAAATCCTCTAGAACATGCACATACCAAACTCTGCTAATGACGCACATAGTCATTTTTTGCAAAGCTTTGACTTGTATATGCATCGATAGTAAATACTCTATGTTATGTGCATGGATGTGGCTGTCTTATGAGGCACTGTGTCTATGCACCGGTAAGCTTATGTGATTACTTCTCATATGCACATGTGTTGATATGCGCATAAGTCTCGAACAATTATTTCTGCGGCCGAGTTGCTTTGCGCATAGGCATAAGCCTCTATGCCTATGCTTATAAGACTTAAAACTTCTTTTTTAAGAAATATTTGATCAAAAAACCATTTCTAATCATTTTTATTTCTTATTTGCAGTGTCATTAGTTGTAGCCCCCTTTGGTGAGATACTTCTTGGACAGGCTCCGGTTATGCTAGGTATTAACTTTGTCGACATAGTGGCTACCATCAAGGCCCATATTGACAGAGAACAAACCATGAAATGACATAGGCTGATAGTAGATCAAATCGAGTTCTTTCTGCTGTGTCAATTGAACTCTGGAAGATTCCTATTGAAGAAAGTAATTCTTTTAAGAAGCCAATCTTCTTGTTTGGAGATGCTCTAACCACCTTAGCTCCCGAGGTGATAACAAAAAAAGAAGACAGGTACTTTACCTCTTATAAGATAAGGATGTACATACCTCAAATGAAGCATCACTGATGAGAACATAAAATATCATATTTTTATTCCTTAATGTATACTCTTTTATGCTCATTTAATGTCTAAAGATACTCATTATTTTTATATTTTGATCTAGGATACAATTGGAGTCACTAAAAGCAAAATGGAGCTAATTATCAATTCTGGACAGTTCTGACACCTTGTAGAAAAATGGTCATAACTTGCTCATCCGAAGTCCAATTGGGCTAATCCAAATTGATTCGGAAAGCTAAGTGATAGAGGCACAATTTTGCTGTTTTGATTTTCCTGAGATTCTAGCTACATCATGGACCAAATCACCCTTGAAGTTGAGACAACTATGCTGTGCACAAAAAGTGGAGTTGATATAACCATTTCCCAACTTATTCAAAGATTTTATTTTATTGTTGGGTTGTTGTAACTCTTAGAGGATTTTTGGAAAGATATTGTGATCTTCAAACACTTATTTAGAGTGTATAAAAGGGGTAGAGATCAAGAGAAAAAAGGAGAACAACACACAACTCTTCTTCCTCTTCTCCAATATTCTTTTGAAGTGTTCTTGAACATGTGGAGCTAAAAGTCTTGTTGGTCGAAGGAAACGGAAGCCTCGGAATGAATAAAAACTTGTGAGATCTAATTTGTGTTTATATTTTTGATTTGTGCTTTAAGTATCGAATGTTTTCTTATGCATATTTTTATGATTATCTTGTTTAATGACTAGGATGCATACTAGTTTATTATTCATGACAATCTAATGCTAAATTAGATATCGAATCCGTAATTGTTCGATCCCTCTAATTTGTGAAGCAACCAAGATTTAATGAACTGCTTTGTTTTATTAGATCTTAGGAGGAAAACTTTTGACAAAATTAAATGCAACCGCGTGTGCTTGTGTTGTTTTGCTTCATTGATCTCATCGAGTTTAATACGCTACTAGATTAAACCTTTAGCGCTTGTCTGGGGTTATTTAGTAGTTAAGGTTAATTAGATCGCTTGTTTTTAATTAATTGTGGCTGAAGGAGATAGAAAAAATAATTCTAACGATGAATATTCAAAGTATGAATTAATATATACTTGCATCGATGATCAGTTTTAAGATTCCAATGGTGGATGTTGACTGAGACCAACATTTATTTCTTTGATTGTTTTAATACTTTAATTATTTTTAGCTCTTTTTAATTTGCTTTGATCCAAAACTCTCCCCCCCATCTTATTTCACATAGCATAAAGATCAAACTAATTACTCTCCGTGGAACGATCCTTACTCTCACTACTACATATTATTTCAAGAGTAAAGGTTTTATTTTTGGGTGCCTACGACAGCACGCCAAATTTTGGCACCGTTGCCAGGGAGTAATTTTAGTTGATTTTTGTGCTTTTTGTGATCTTTATTTCGTTCTTGTGATCAAATATTTTTTTGCCTATTAGCAAAAAAAAAAAAAAAAAAATCGGTAACAGGTAATGGCGGCCAATTCTCAAATAATTGGCACTTGGCTAGATCTTCCATCTAGGCATGCTGATGAGGTAAATGTTTCTTCCTTAGAACAACAAATTTCTTGTTTAACTTCTCTTGTTCGTCAGATGGTTGTAGGTAACATGAAAACAACAAAGGCTTGTAGGATTTGTCTAGTATCAGGGCATCCAATCGATATGTGTCCAACTCTCCAAGAGGAGTCCAATGAACAAGTGAATACGAAATATGGTTTTCCTGGGCTACCAGAAATGAAGTATGATTCCTATTCAGACACGTACAATATAGGATGGAGAGATCATTCCAATCTCACCTATGGGAGTCCAGAATTAAATCAACCAGCAACTCAAAATTGCCCAAGTTACCAGCAATACAAGCAGCAATACCTACAACCAAGCCAAACTTCTAATTCTGGTATGTCTTTAGAAGATATTGTTAAGTCTATTGCCATTAATAATTTACAATTTCAACAGGAGACGAGGGCTAGTATCGAAAGTTTGAACAATCAAATGAGTCAAATGACAACTGCAATTAATAAGCTAGAGGCACAAAGCTTGGAGAACTTACCATCTGAAATGATAGTAAATCCAAAAGAAACTGTAAGTTCAATCATTTTGAGAAGTTGTAAAGAAGTTGAAATTCCAGAAAAAGAAGCATGTGCATCGTCAAAAGAAGAAGAAGAGAAAAATATCGTTGCAGACACGAACATTCCTAATGACGATGTAGTACCTAATGCAAAAGAAGTTTTTAAACTTGATGGAAAAAATGGAGTAAAAGTTGCCATCATTGAGAATTTTGAGAAAGAACATGAGTTAGCTTTGAGTACTAACTTACATAAAATTGTTGCAGTGTTGAACGATCTTCCAAAAAGACAACAGTCAGGTAACATTCCATATATTCCAATTTATAACAAAAGACCTTTACCTTCTGTTTTGCAGGGCTGCATTCTAGACTTGAAATCCCTGCCTAGTTATATCAAGTGTGCATAGAGTCGAGCCAACGACAATATTAAACAAAGGCGCTGCTTGGGAGGCAACCCAAGAGAAGTTTTTTTTTTATTCTCGCATTTTATTTTTTTTGGTTATTTTGTCTTTTCTTTGCATTTAACCATACATTGGGGACAATGTCTGTTTTAAGTGTGGGGGAGGGGATTTACTTTATTTTAAGCATTTTTAGTTCGCTATTTTTCTTAAAAAAAAAAATTTAATAATAATAATAATTTTTTTTTTTAATAAAAGAATTTTGGTTTTTATTTTTTTTAATGATTTTTGGTTGTGTATGTCATGAGTAAGATTCAACTAGATTTGAAAAATTCATAACATGATTGAATAAATAATTTTTTTTTTCAACTTAGAATTAATTAGTCTAGTTATTTTTTATTAAAAATGGTAGTATCTAAATTGGTAGACAAAAGCCAGTGAGGATTTGAGCCTTTAGACTGACACATCAGTCTCATTATTCTTTCATGAGAGATATTCTTCCACTGATTTGTTTCTCTAGAACTTGCTTTGATTCTCTTCGAGGTCACATTGACACATGCATGCATGAACATGATTAAGGCCATCTTTGTTATGCGTTACATAAGCCAAATAGCCCACCTTGTAATTAATTTTCTTTTTGTTGAACCCCTTTGAGCTTTATTGCCTTTTTCTTGGTATACCCATATTACAAGCTTTCAACCAATAATATTTATACCTTTACCCAAGTCGCAAAGCTAGTAGAGCATTGTTGATCATTATGATATATATGGGTGTACGAAAAAATAATTGTGGGGGTATCTAAATTTGTGGTTTGGTTATAACCAACAAAATGGAACATATTTTTATCCTCAAATTTCCTAAGTTCCATTATTGTTAAAAAAATAAAAAGTAAAAAAAAAGAAAAAAAAAAGAAAAGAAATGGAGTGATTGATTTTGCATTGTTTAAATGCTTTAAAAGCCAAATTGAAGACGCTGCAAAATGGAGTGATTGATTTTACATGTTTTATATTGAGATTGAGTTGATTCATTTTTGCTCCACTAGTTTTGATGGCTTTTGAGCTACATTCCTAAATATATCCCACCTTAATCCTAAGCCATGTTACAACCCATGAAAAGTCCTTATGATTTATGTTATGCATGTGATCCCAGTGGTGGAGAATGAGAAAATATACAAGCTTATGGTAGAGCATTTCTTTTGGAATGAATTCGAGAGAAATATATACCTTCAAACACATGAGAGTTTAGTGTTTATTCCCGTGAGGGTCTACCTATTTAGTTTACTCCATTTTTCAAGTAAAAATACCTACTAAGTAATTAGAAGTTGTTTAAGAATATATGTTCATGATATGTTATGAGTTTTGAAGAACTTGGTTATTATTTATTTATGACATTGCAACATTGATTTCTTTTTGGAAAAATAAATTAGAGTTTTGCCCGAGGACGAGCAAAGGTTAAGTGTGGGGGTATTTGATGAGAACATAAAATATCATATTTTTATTCCTTAATGTATACTCCTTTATGCTCATTTAATGTCTAAAGATACTCATTATTTTTATATTTTGATCTAGGATACAATTGGAGTCACTAAAAGCAAAATGGAGCTAATTATCAATTCTGGACAGTTCTGACACCTTGTAGAAAAATGGTCATAACTTGCTCATCCGAAGTCCAATTGAGATAATCTAAATTGATTCGGAAAGCTAAGTGATAGAGGCACAATTTTCTGTTTTGATTTTCCCGAGATTCTGGCTACATCATGGACCAAATCACGCTTGAAGTTGAGACAACTATGCTGTGCACAAAAAGTGGAGTTGATATAACCATTTCCCAACTTATTCAAAGATTTTAATTCATTGTTGGGTTGTTGTAACTCTTAGAGGATTTTTGGGAAGATATTGTGATCTTCAAACACTTATTTAGAGTGTATAAAAGGGGTAGAGATCAAGAGGAAAAAGGAGAACAACACACAACTCTTCTTCCTCTTCTCCAATATTCTTTTGAAGTGTTCTTGAACATGTGGAGCTAAAAGTCTTGTTGGTCGAAGGAAACGGAAGCCTCGGAATGAATAAAAACTTGTGAGATCTAATTTGTGTTTATATTTTTGATTTGTGCTTTAAGTATCGAATGTTTTCTTATGCATATTTTTATGATTATCTTGTTTAATGACTAGGATGCATACTAGTTTATTATTCATGACAATCTAATGCTAAATTAGATATCGAATCCGTAATTATTCGATCCCTCTAATTTGTGAAGCAACCAAGATTTAATGAACTGCTTTGTTTTATTAGATCTTAGGAGGAAAACTTTTGACAAAATTAAATGCAACCGCGTGTGCTTGTGTTATTTTGCTTCATCGATCTCATCGAGTTTAATACGCTACTAGATTAAACCCTTAGCACTTGTCTGGGGTTATTTAGTAGTTAAGGTTAATTAGATTGCTTGTTTTTAATTAATTGTGGCTGAAGGAGATAGAAAAAATAATTCTAACGATGAATATTCAAAGTATGAATTAATATATACTTGCATCGATGATCAGTTTTAAGATTCCAATGGTGGATGTTGACTGAGACCAACATTTATTTCTTTGATTGTTTTAATACTTTAATTGTTTTTAGCTCTTTTTAATTTGCTTTGATCCAAAACTCTCCCCCCCATCTTATTTCACATAGCATAAAGATCAAACTAATTACTCTCCGTGGGAACGATCCTTACTCTCACTACTACATATTATTTCAAGAGTAAAGGTTTTATTTTTGGGTGCCTACGACAGCACGCCAATCACTTATCACTGTTGGCTTTCAAATTAGTGACGGGTCCGAGGAGAATGGATTTGAATTAAACCCCAGATCCGGCGGGAGCTCTGATTGGCTGAATCCGTCCTGGGACTAAATTAAGAAGGAAATTTTCACCTTCAAATAGTAGCCTTCTTACTCTCTACGAGGACTAATACCCAGTGTAGTTGTAAGTGAATTAGGGCCGAATCTTCATTCTTACGGTGTAGATACCTTCATCAACGAGCTTTCAAGGAAGGGATCATATCCAACTAGGAATCTGCATTTGGTCAGCTGGGCCCACTACTCTGTCCCATAGAGTAATTTACCACGTAGATACTGGAAAAATATAAAAAGACCCTCAAAGCAGCAAATTTATATTGCCTGAGACCCACGACAGAAGATGTGATCCCGTTGTCAATGCTACTAAGGACCTCTAGGTTCGCCTAGTTTATGAATAAAAGAACATGAGAAAGGGTTATTAAAGAAAAATGAAAAGGTTATGAAATAAAAGCCCAAAACTTCTGTAATAGATATTGGCCTTGTCCACTGAACTTTATATGTTGTAAGGGACACATGCTATGGATTGGAGATAAACTATCCTCTATTTATCTTTTTGGTTGAAATGTATAACTGCCGCACCGAGATTTTCTTCACACCTGGTGGCAAAATGGGACTCACATTGCGTGAGATGCATGATGTGTCAAGACTCTCTTGGGGTAAGGAACCTTATGATGAATATACCCCTAGAAATGAAGAGCTCGGAGATTTAGAAAAGAGGAACCCAGATTTCCTAGTCGTGTACAAGGAGTTGTTGTGTCACCACAATATCTGCCAACAACTTTCTAGGAATGAGAATAGTTCTGAGGGAGCATCTCCCCATATTATAACATGGACCAATCACCTTTTTCTCAAAAATAAGAAGTCAAAGCAGGTCCATGTTCGGAAACCCCGATCTCAAAGAGAGGTCGAAGATTTGATCCGCATGCACCCGAAGCATGTCGATGAGTATGAGGAAGTTAGTGAGCCTATCGAAGCGCTCAATTATTTTTACCAATATATACAATAGTTTTCTGACAAGACAGTGTTGGCTGATTTTCTGATAGATTGCCTACCTTACAAAGTCCCAGGAGGGTTAGGAACAATAGAAAGGGTTAGCCGTAACCCTATACTTCCGGTAGTGAAGTTGATTTTAGGTTACAAGCTTGCTTTGCTCCCGGCGATGGTCTGTTGTATCCACCGAGAGCTTTTATCAAAAAGGTAATGCATCACAAAGGATATGGAGATTTTTACAGGGTCAGGTTGTCCTATCATTACTTTATGGGTTGGCTCTTGTTATATTATCGATCTCTAATGCACCCCGGACAGGATGAGGGTACGTTAGAAGAAGATGCTTTTATCCGGCGGTATCGTGGGATGCCTTGGCTTTATGTAGAGACTCATGCCTGCAGAAGAACACTCACTTCTATGATGAGCTATACCTTCTTTATAATAGTTCTCGATTTTACGGAGAATGAGAGGAATAACACCCAAAAAGATAGTGGAGTGGACGTTTGTACTCTGTCTGTAAGGACTTTCTGCTGGCTCCTCTCTATCCAACCCTTTCATTTAGTATATCGGAACAAGAACCTCATATTCTTGTAGTCTTATCTACATAGTCGATTTGCTCGCCAATTCGGGTATAGCTAATTCTTCTAGGCAACCCAAGTTCTTGCGTCGGATTCAACGATAGTTTGCTTGACGGTGCTTGAGCATGGAGTTAATAAACCGTTGTTTGCTAACATGCTAGATTCACACTACCTGATGTCGGAGCCGCATCGCTTATACTATACGCAGCAGCCAACTTTTATTGCACAGTGAATACTCTGCCATCCGACTATGATCGGGAGAGAAGTTTCATCGTAGGCACAAAACTGATGCCTCAAGATAAAAATGCCCAAATAATTTTATGGAAGGGTAACGGCATTGTCATACCACCGTCTGTTGATCGTGAACCAACGACAGAGGAGTAGAATGCTTCTGATGAACCTCTGGCCTCAATTGATCCTCCATTGAAGCGTTAAGGCTTCATCTAGAAAGAACCCTCGACTGTCCAAGAAGAGGAAAGTCGAATCAGTCTCGGCAATGAGATCGGGTTCAAAAAAGAGATATTCTAGCAAGTTCTCTGCGCAAGATATTAAAGAAGAAGAGGTAGGACCCCTTGTGTTGGTGGTCTCTTAACCGGACCCCCTCTCAGACGCTATGGCGGTATCCATAAAACCTCTTAACTTTATTACTATGAAGTCCTTTTATAACACTTTCTCCACTGGATTTATGCAAAAACTGGGAGTGGTCGCAATGAGACTTCCTCAAAGAGCTATAGCTTCGGTGGTTTCTTATGAGGAGGAGGATGAGGTGACAACATCTCCAGAATTTGAGTCTCATACCATCGTCGAAGAGCCTACAGCTGGGACTTCAGGCGAGTATGACCCAGACAAGGTGTTGGTGGAGCCAGATACCACTTTGGCCAAAATTTCTGTGGATGACCTTGATGCCATGGGTACGACTCTCACTACGCTAGACGAGCCACATGTCCCAGTATCTTCCCCGGGTATGTTGTGCTCTAACTTCACAAGAGATAAGATTTTTTGTCTTTAATTTTTAATACTCTTGGTGAGGTTAACTACAAGTTTCCTTGATTCTTCAGGTCATTCTTCCCTCATGGGAGCAGTTGTTTTGGCGGAGGAAGAGGAACGCGAAGAAGAAGAAGAAGGCTTCATTAGTCAGAGGTCTAGATCCACCCCAAGTTCTTTTGGGGTTAGAATTGAAGAAATCACTAAAGGGCTCCCGACCTAAACTGGTGTTGAGGAGACCGTTGAAGCTGGATTATCTAGAGTCAAAATTGTAGAGCTTCCTACAGACATGTTGCATACAATAAGTGTTGAAGAACCTACTGCGAAAACTCTTCTACAATTAGGATTAAAGAAATTTAGGTAGAGCCATTGCTTGACTCTAATGCTAAGAAGACTATAGCTGGTTTGTCTAGTGTTAAGAAAATCCTCACGGCTGAAAAGAAAATTGTGACCACTCGAATAATAGATCAATCTAAGGTCATGGTTTTGCCCCTGTATCTATGAGTGTAGCTGTATCAGCTCCTCAACCAACAAGTAATGTTGTATCAGCTTCTTAATCAGTCGGGTTTCCTCTTGCGCATAATCCTTTGACGACATCCTCCCTAGCTTAGGTATATGAGATGGCAAAGGTCCCCATTCACAGTTTTTACATCCTTCTAAAGCAAAGGGTTCAAAACATTTTAGAGAAAAATAAATCTTTTTCTTGGACAAGAATATCTTCCATGGGCCAAATAAATACGCTCAAGGTTCTTCCTGGTTATGAGCAAATAGCTGAATTGTTGCTACAAAAGCTGATTGAAGTAGAACAACGCTTAGATGATCTTCAACAAGTAGAAAGAACAAACATAACCGCTTTGGTGATTGAAGAGCATGACCATCTACTTCATACCGTAACCCAGGAAAGAACCTTTTATGCTAAAGGTAAAGAATCTCTGGAACGTGATCTCCAACAGTTATCCGTCGAGCATAAACGACTGACTGGCAGTGGGGTAAAGCGCCTGGCTAAACAAGACTTCCTAACCAAACCAATGGCTGAAATCACTGCACAAATTGAGTAGCTCGGAGGCAAATATAAAGAATTGGAGTCTGATCTTGAAAAGGCCACCAAAGGAAGGAGACCATATGCAAAAAGACTAAGAAGGTCAAAAAATCTTCTACTACTTTGGAGGGTACTTTGAAGAAACTAGAAGATAAACATGAGAAGTTTGCTCATTTTCAAGACCCCTCTACTATTACACGAGAAGCAGAACGTCGGGCTAGAGCTAGGAAAGATTTTGCTAGAGCCTCCATCCGCGGACGAATAGACGAGCATTGTACTGATATTTAGCATTTGTAATCTTCTCTTTTGTTTTTTTTTGTTTTGTGGCTTAAGAAAGCCTTTAATGTATCTTGTATTTTGATGAAAAAAAGAAATGAAGCACTTTTATTACTACCATTTGCTCTCATAAATACATGTATCCTACTAGAGGTGATATGGACATAGTAGAATATTGTCTTCCATGGAGACATTCCACTGAGAAATTTTAGTGGACTCATTATCCATTACATATCTAAGACTAGATACAAATAATAAGTTAAAATGACTTATACTATCATAGGTGATATGGACGTCTCAGAGGTAATATGGATATAAAAAAACCTCTTTAAATTAAGATTCTACTGAGAATATCTGCTCATAGATTATGTGGACATGACAGATTATAACTTTGCCGAAATTCAACTTTTTGTAGGAAAATAATACAGAGGTAATGTTGACATGATTATTTTCTTCGATAACAAATTCACTCTACTGGGGAGAATAAAAAGAATATAGTTCAGAGGTAATGTGGACGTGGTCTATTGTTAGGGATATCTCAACCTAGTTTGGGAGAAAATATAGAATATCTCCAATCTAGTTGGGGATTAGAAATAAGATATCCTTAAAGCGATTGGGCTCTAAGAATATGATAATTTACTTGGGAAAGTCTTTATTTTACGTTCTCAACAAGAACGTTTCGTAGGATATGACAATTGTTCCACTGGAGAATTTTGGAGGATCTGTTACCCATTTCGTATTCCAGGATTTTGAATACAGATAATAGCTCAAAGTAACAAAGAGTTTCACTGACACTTTTGGGAAAAGTTACTAGCAATAAAATATGCTAGGAGCAGCAAATTGTCTACTAAGGACACTTTCGATAAAAATCTCTAACCATACTGTGAACGAGTAATTTCAAGTGGATCTACTATCTGAAACGTATTTAAGACTCTTGAATACGGATAATAGCTTTTTACAAATACTCTATGGGAATAATGTTACACTATTGAGGATAAAAATAAAGGAATGTAAACACTATACATTCAATGCGATCTGTTGGGGATAAAAATAACGGAATGTAAATACTGTACATTCAGGAGTAACTCGCAGGGGATGAGGGAATAATGTATAACAAGAAAAAGTAGTATTTACGACGTGTAATTTATGGCGCACAGTTGTTGCGCGTTGGAAATGACACTCTTTTACAACGTGCAAATTTGTGCACCATAAAAGAGTTGTCTTTTTCACGGTGTGTTTGACATGCAAGCCATAATTGAAGACTCATTTACGACATGCATTTTTGCGCGTTGTAATTGAAGAATCATTTACGGCATGCATTATTGTGGGTTGTAATTGAAGACTCATTTACGGCATGCATTTGTGCGCGTTGTGAAAGAAGACTAGTTTACGGCATGCAAGTTTGGGTGTTGTGAAAAAAGACTCATTTACGGCGTGCGCGTGCACGTTGTAAAAGATATTTTTTAGTTTTTTTTCTTGTAAGTTTTTTCCATTTAAAAGTTTTAGATTCTCATACAAATTTTACACTCGTGTTTCATTTCCTATCTATCTTTTGATTTTCCTCCTACATTTTTTATTTCAAAACTATTCCCTTCCCTTTTTTTGCCCCTTGGATCCTCATCCTTGGCTAGGCTCCATTCCCAAATCAAACAACTTTTACTCATGCTTCCTTAAGAGAAGGCAATTTATAAGGGCACTACAAACTTTACTAAAGGTAGCCCAGGATTGGGGCTAGCCCAATAATGAACAAAGTTTACTCACACTAGCCCATTAGTTTACTTATACTAGCCCAAACTTGAAACTCTCCTCCCAAACCCTCCCAAAGCCACCGGAGCCCTACCCCCTCCCGCCTGAGCCGTTCTCCTCGACTTAGTCCTCTTCCTCCTTGTCGATGGCTCCCAAAGTCTCGAAAGAATCAAGGTACAAATCTTCTTTCTCCTTGTTCTATTGCATTTACAAAAATTTCCAAATAATTAAAAATACTATTGCATTTCGAAAATTTTGAGTGATTTTCTTTCCATTCTTCAAATGAGGGCATACAAGTCCTGAATGTAGTTTAGGATGTAGTTTAGACGTTTACTTGGATGGTCGAACCCGATTTTAGGGCATATAATGTCGACAATCATCGACAGTATCGAGCAGTATCGGGCGGGACTGTAAAAATTTCTACAGTCCCATATAGATTTAGGACT
Organism: Iris macrosiphon; assembly: GCA_036927795.1. NCBI lineage: Eukaryota > Viridiplantae > Streptophyta > Magnoliopsida > Asparagales > Iridaceae > Iris > Iris macrosiphon. The sequence goes on along the minus strand of JAYESA010000011.1, from coordinate 116,391,926 downwards.
GTAGAAAATTCTACAGTCCTATATAAATTAAGGACTGTAGAAATTTCTACAGTCCTAAATTTATAAAGGACTGCAAAAATTTCAACAGTCCTAAAAAATTAGGACTGTTGAAATTTCTGTAGTCCTGTATACATATAGGACTGTAGAAATTTCTACAGTCCTGAATGTTAAATTAATTTAGAATGTTAAATGAAATTTTATTTTTTGTCTTATAGTCATGACCCTCGGAAGGGCACTGTGGATGAAGATATCATCAGAAGACGCCCTAATGCGTCGATGCGTAAGGAACACAATATTTTGCGAACTATTGAACCAGGTGTCATTATCCGCGAGCCCGAGGCACGCCCTGAAGTGAGGAAACGTCGATTGACGAAGAAGACTGTCACTCTTTCGAAGAGACGTGCTCCTCCTAGTTCTTCCGGTTCTTCTTCCTCCTCCGATGTGGACATGCCAAATATCCCAATTCGGCCTACTGATAGTTCAGGACATTCTCAGCTTGCAGATAATCCTGTCGAGAGTCTCCCACAAACCCTCGGGAACCGGGCTACTGATGGTTCAGGACCTTCTGAGCAGCCAGATAGTCCAGTCGAGACTCGTCCAAACGGTTGCTCTATGTTACCGTTGATCGAAAACCATATTGCATACCAAATATGGAACAATCCGGTAAGTACATTACGTTATGATAATTTTATATATAGTTGTAAGTTCAAAGTTCATCCAATTATTTATATATAAGTATATTTTACATAGAGGTATAACTTCATCCAATTGTTTACTTTTCAGGAGAGTTCTCGTATGTTGACGGTGATCAACCACGGGAAAAAATGCAATACATGGAGGTATGAATTATTAGGAGACGATGTGAAGGCAAAAATTAGTCCCACAGGTTTACAATATTTGGGTAGCTACTCATATACGACGGTGGATAATGCACTGATATCAGCATTTGTAGAACGATGGCATCCAGAAACCAACACTTTCTATCTACCCAATGGGAAGTTGACGATTACCCTTGATGACGTCCATCATATATTGGGACTTAGGGTTGATGGTCGAGTCATGATGAATCAAACTTTTGATGAGTCGAGCATCAACTTTTACGACCATATTGTGGATTATGTATCAGGGTGTCTAGGAGTTGATGCCACTAGTTTTATCGGTCTTCGAGAATTCAAGAAGTCCTACGGACTTCCTCTAAAATATTTGGAGGAGATATTCGCTGATCCGGACCCCGAAATGGATAATAGCGATAATGTGGCCCGCAGATATATGCAGTTCATCTTAGGGGCTGTCGGCATTACGAATAAGTCTGGAACATCCATACATGCCAAATATCTCCTCAATTTGGACAATATTGACACATTGGAAGAAATATCTTGGGGAAGCGGTATACTAGTATATCTTTACCACGAGCTTGGTGCAGCATCCCGCGTGGGTTCGAAGACAATATCCGGATGCCAGACTCTCCTCCATGTATAGATATATCTTTGTCAACTTGTATACATAATTTTAAATTTTGTTGTTTATTTTTGGACTAATGTTTTTTAACCTGGTTACGTGAAGGCATGGATATACGAGCACTTTCCAACCCTGCAGCGGGCTAAACTGAACCGAGGGTATGACGAGAACCTTCCTAGAATGTGCCGATGGAAGCCAACTAAGGAAGATGCCAAACGTCCTCACACATTGGCCGCCCTATGAAATGCACTCGAAGATATGACGACAGAAGAGGTTAATTTAGACCTAATTTTTTACTTAATTGGTATTAATTGACTACGTTATGCTAAATGACGTTATGCTAAATTTTATGCGGTACAGATTATTTGGGATCAATACCGTAATTTGCGATAGACTAGTCGTCCATTGCAACCAGTCGCTTTATATCACGGTCTTATCAGATGTCATGAAATCGAGGAGGCTTATATGTCGGATAGAGTGCTCCGTCAGTTTGGCTACGTACAAACTGTCCCAAAGTGCACTTTGAAAATGATAACTGCTCTGCGAGGTACAAAACTGCTAAACTATATTCCTTCGGCGTTCAACTGGGTATCGGACTTCTTCACCGAGTGGCAATGCCACGTTATTAGAGAAACTGAACGGCAAGCAGCAGTCAATATGACGGAGTGTAGCAACGACTACCTCGCCTACTACGCCGGTATCGGACTACCTACCTTGTTCCAACACGGAGGCGATATTGTGCGTGTACCTTCAGATCTTCCTGCCAAATCGGTCTTGTATACTGCATTGGTCAAGATGGTGAGCCAACTTCTTCACTTTCAGTTTGATATTTGTAAATTTTTATAACATAACAAATTTTTTTAATTCTCATGAATAGGCAAGGAAAGTGAAGAAGTTGGGAAGAAGCCTCGTAAGTTGCCAGGGTTCGAATTATATGGCAATCAATGATGAACTCCAACAAATTGACAACGCTGAAGATTTTCCTTTCTTGGAAAATAGAGAGCAACGTACAAAGAGGCGATATGAAGTTTAGGCCCCGTTTAAAGACTTGTAAAACTTTCAATGAATATGACTTTTGAGACTTGTAAAAGTTTAAACTATGAATTTGAGTTGTAAAACTTTGAATGAATTTGCTACAATTCACAATTTGAATATTTGTGTTCTAAGTTTGCTTCAATTGCTATAATTTGAAAATATGCTACAATTGCTACATACATACAATTTGTGTTCTAATTTTGCTACATACATACAGTTGTCAAATGTGCAGGTTATGACAGTGGAGCTAATTTTGCTACATACATACATACAGACAGTGGATAAAGTTTAGGACTGTCAACAATTTGACAGTACTAGTATCTTCTAGGACTGTCATAATTTTGACAGTCCTAAACTTACATATAACTGTGCAGAGATAGTGGGTAAAGTTTATGACTGTCAAAATTTTGACAATCCTAGTATCTTCTAGGACTGTCATAATTTTGACAGTCCTAAACTTACATATAACTGTGCAGAGACAGTGGGTAAAGTTTAGGACTGTCAAAATTATGACAGTCCTAGTATCTTCTAGGACTGTCATAATTTTGACAGTCCTAAACTTACATATAACTGTGCAGAGACAGTGGGTAAAGTTTAGGACTGTCAAAATTTTGACAGTCCTAGTATCTTCTAGGATTGTCATAATTTTGACAGTCCTAAACTTATATATAACTGTGCATACACAGTGGGTAAAGTTTAGGACTATCAAAATTATGACAGTCCTAGTATCTTCTAGGACTGTCATAATTTTGACAGTCCTAAACTTACATATAACTGTGCATACACAGTGGGTAAAGTTTAGGACTGTCAAAATTATGACAGTCCTAGTATCTTCTAGGACTGTCATAATTTTAACAGTCCTAGTTTTCTGGCACTTTTACATATTGACAGTCCTAGTATCGATTAGTATCAATGCACAACATACAGTCAAAATCGATTAGTATTAATTAGATAACTCCTTTCATTGCACAACATATACACACCATATAGTTCAATATATAGTTAAACATACATGGCTCATTGCACAACATACACACAGATATATATATTTCAATATACAGTATCAATCGATTAGAATATCAAAGTAGTCGTTCGGCATAATTTTTGGATCCTCCATCTTCATCATCTTCTTATAGGCAGCCATTGCATCTGTGTAGGGTGTCGTCCATGCAATCGCTTCATCTGGTGCGTGTTTATACCAAAGCGTAGAAGGTGGTGGAATAGGAGAATGACCGATCAACCTTGGGATGACGAAGTGTTGTCCGACAAGCCCTATGCAACATAGATTGAATACTCCGTGTTCGGCCGGGGGAGCACATATTGGAAAGAAAGTATTGTTAATACCTTGTGAGATAATTATAATAGGTATTGTCACGACCCGCACCCGGTTTAGGGGCACGAGTGCGTGGGTACGTCCAGCCTACGCCGCAACATCGGCGGTAGAACATTGTCAAGGTCTTGATACTATCTAGTCAATCTCACACAAGCATCCAATCTCCATAAGGAGGCACGGATGACACAACTAAAATAAACACATACTCAATCACAGGATTACAGCACGATAAGATAGCGAAACAAAATTAAATATAACACAAGTCTAAAGTAATAATCAAACTCAACAATATCCCAGTCATCAAAAATTGCCGGAGACAAATCCGGTACCAAATAGTCTACTTAAAGAACTAACAAAATAGTAATTTCCGGCTAGACCTCCCGGAATCACAACTAATCTACCAAGTCTGCAGCTACTCACCATATGGTCCATAAAGTGTCGGACAGCGGTCCTCTAAGGCATAGTCTGGAAAAATGTTTCCAGTCAGGAAGGAGCAAATCACAATCTCAAATAACAATTCCATTAAATTAATAAGGACTATAAAGCAATAAACATGTGATGCTAGCTACTGAGAAGACAGTAAAATAAATGCAATGGCAATTAAAGAGAGACAGGCAATGTAAAGAGACAAGCAATATAATACAGTCAGTGCATGTATGAAAATGAAAGAACAAGGAACAGTATCATATACGGGTGATGTAGTATATGATTTAAATAGGAAAACAGTAATCTATTCTAAGTGTTTGAAATAGTAGTTTCAAAATGTGATCGGCTTGGAAACATGTACGATAGCTACAGGGCCTGGCTAATCATGGTGAAGAGCATGATTAACACTTACATTGTTCTACACTACAATAAGAGGTTATGATCATATTTCTTACTAACTACTTCCCCGCCCCCAACTAGTACTGTGGATCCAACCATGACACGTCACGATACACGAGCAAGTCCAGTCTATCATGTACGATGTCTAATATACATGTCGTGTACAATGTCAATACGATAATCAAGGTAACATCTCATGACTGCAGATCCAAGCTATACTAGTCCGTGTAACACAGTGTCAAGGATTCAGATGTAACATTTCATGATTATTTAATTTATAGAAATTATCAAGGAATTAGAAATTATCAGAGAATGTACTTGCCTTGGGTCCTTAGCTGGTATTTATGGATGTCCTGTTCCAGAGTATTCCCTGGGTGAACCAACAGTCCTATAGACATAACACAATATAACATTTGCATCAGAAGCTACGCGAACACACAGTCAAAACACTGGCCTCAGGGCCATGTCAGGCAGGGCACTAGTCAACTAGGGTCATCTGGCAGACAGACATCTAAAACACATTACATATTTAATCCTTAATACCTACCATATATATATATCAAGTAAACATACCTTGAAAATATGCTAAGTATATATATATAAAATACATATAGTAGAACACGTATTTATATATATATATATATCAATCATATATATATATAGAAATATATTAAATGTATGTACAATATATATATATATTTATATATTTATACTAATTATACATATTTGAAAATATATTAAGTATATATATATATACAAAATATATATACATATACCAAACTTTATATATTTATACTAGAATACATACATATATATATTAGATGAAATGCACGTACTATTCACCAAAATACGTTCATATATATACTAAAAACATTTTCATATATCATTTATATATATATATATATATATATATATATATATATATATATATATATATATATATATATATATACATTAATACATACACACCATAAAGTATATATATACATATACTAAATGTATATACATATATACCCATTTATATAAAAATATACTAAGTATATACAAAATATTTATATCTATATAATCATAATAAATATATATACATACATATACTGTTGAACATTAAATTAAATACGTAATTACATATACATGCTAATATATACATATACATACTATTAGATATACACTATACATATTTGCGTATTAACATAAATTAAATAGATAATATACATTCACATTATTAAATCATACATTACCATTGTATTTATATACTATACATATTAATTAATATATACACAAATACCTATACATTAGTTATATATATACATATATATATATATATATATATATATATATATATATATATATATATATATATATATATATATATATATATATATATAAAGAAGGAGGGAGAAGAAGAAGGACTTACAGAGGGTTGCTGGCCGAAAAATGGCCGGAGGGAGGCAATGGCCGGCCTGTGCACGCAGAGGGAGGAGCAGCGGGCTTCGGGGTCAATGGCTCGGGGAAGTTGTAGATGCCGGAGTGCTGGGCTCGGCCGGGGACTCGAGCGCGGGGGGCTGCTGCCAGCGGGTTCAGAGGGGGCCGCCGGACTTGATGGGGGAGGCCGGACACAGCAGCGGCGAGGGGAGGATGCTCGGGGTCGGGCTCGGCCGCCGGGCTGGAGGAGCGAGGATGGGGGAGAAGCACGGTGGGGAGTCGGGGCCAGAGGAGTCGGCCGTCGGAGTGTAGACAGTGGCCGCCGGAGGAACTGTGCTCGGCCGGGAAGCACAGTAGGGAGGAACAGTGTTCCCAGTTCCCCCCCCCCCCTTTTTTAATTTGAAAGTTAAATTCAAATAAAAATAAGGAAGGAGAAGAAAAAGAAAGAAGAAGAGAAGAAAAGAGAAGAAGAAGAAGAAAGGAAAAAGGAGAAGAAGAATTACATACGTAGGAGAGAGGGAGGAGGCTAGGGTAGTGTTTCCTAGGTTGTCTAGGGATTAGGGTTTGATGTAGATAGGACATTAAATAGGATGAGGGTGTGGGTAAATCAAAGGTGAGGATGCTCCCAATTAAATGGGTGGTCCAGATTAAACATGAAGGAAATTTCATGTGGGGGAAAAAATGCAATTTGGTCCACAAATAATTAACCTTTCCATTTGGTCTTGGACAATGGGGTGATGACACCTACAATTGAATAATTGCAACTTAGCCCCTTAAATTCGGGAAATTGCACAAACACATAAAATGACGAAAATTTGGCGGACGATTCGGTGTCCGGTGTTTTGTAGGGTCAGGGGGCGCTGTAAAATCGGTACGGGCTCAATTTGTAGGGCACTGGAATTAAATTGGGATTTCAGAATTGGTTAAAATAGTATCCTCAATTTAATTAGAAATAAATGCAAGTTATGTTCAAAAATTAATTAGGAGTACATGGGGCCAAAATCAGGTCAGGTCATCAATACCAATAATGAAGAAGACCCAGAACAGAATATTACCCTAATTTGGGCCGCATGAAAAATATGTCAAGATTGCCTCCAATTTTAATTGGAACGCACAACGATACAAAATAGGGATTTATTAAATAACGTCCGCGACGATTTTTGTGCGACTAGAAATAATGCACAAAGAGCATAATTATGAGTTGCAAAAATAGCAACATGGAAGGCGGGCATGTCTAGGGCAAGATTGTAAAATTTGTTGGAAGACAAAAGTCAGGATAGCGCTCCAAATATCGAAGCAAAGGCAATGCGCAATAATTAATAAAAATACGGTAATTAATTAAAATCTCCAATAAATAAATTCTAGATAAAATAATAAAATCCAGAATTCTATAATTCGGACATGTGGTCATCTACTGGGCTTCTAGATCTAGTCTGCTAGCAAAAAAAATAAATGAGCACTACATCTAATACTATATTTAATTACACATCACACATAATTATTTAAATTAAATATACTATCATGCAATTATTTAATTGTAACTACAATAATATTAATTATAAAAAGTCAAAAAAATACCCCTGTTTTCGGAACGTGGTAGTGACAGGTATCTTATACCTATTAGAGAATACGTAAGCAGCAGACGGGACATCCATATAATGGTCTGGTCCGGTAACTGTTTTCGTACAAGGTATGCTTGCCAACAAATCTTCAACAATTTCTTCGCCGAGTATCTGCCTATAGAAGGGTAGTCGAGACTCCAACTCCTCGTACAGCTCTTCCCTAACCTGTCTCCATCTTGCTTTAACTGAATATCCTAGTTGTCTTGCTAGTGCATGACATCCACAATGGCCATCCTTAGAAACATCAACAATATACCAAATAAAATTTCGTATCTCAGGTAGGAAATTTTCAATGTATAGACTATATGAATCAGAAAAGTTATCTAAACCCTCCGCCGTGACTGCATCATTCGTTTTCTGTTTCTTCCCCCTTCGAATAGTAAGCTTACTTTTTTTCTGCGGAATTACCATCCTATTTATTACGGACTTTACCTCCAAACTGCGTTCTATATGTTCAAACAAGGATGGATCTCTTTTAGTTGACTCCTCCTCCTTCTTTTTTGCTATACTCTTTCTTGAGTGTGGTCTTCCCTTAGGAGTTCGAACAACATATGGCTCTTGCAATCGAGTTATTGCCGGGACTGCAATTTCTTAGATTTTAATCTCAATGGATCTTCTCTCCAGATCTGATGCGATAGACCACCTTGCGTGCAGGAGTTTCACTTGTGGCAAAGCAAAAAAATCATCTTGAACTTCCAACGTCGGCATTATCGACAACTGTCTCCAACGTTGATCAACAACATCTATTGGAATAGGTATAGATTCACGACGATATTCGTTAATCTCATGTGCACAAGGAAGTTCGAGTGAATGTCGATATGAACAACCGCAAACCTCGGAATCATAACCCACCGACTTCGACCTACCAATCTCCTCAAACAATAAGCCCAAGGCCTTGTGAGATACTACATGGATTAAACCATCCAAGAGGTGTTCATGCTTGTATTCATACTTTGCAATATTGAGGCTCATCTCAAATGATGCTACAATCTCGTTCACCGTGGAAATAATCATCAAAAGAATCGATTGCCAAACGGAGACAAAATTACCGAACGATGACCGTAGATATCTTTTTAAACTTGAGTGTGATCCTTCCACCCGGTTCGTAGTGATTGTGCCATAATGCTTCACCTTGTTCGTCCATGCTAAGACGAATTGCTCTTAATGTGGTTCTAGCCAAGTATCTTTGATATAAGATATGCATGTCGGGTTACTCATCTCCCATTTTTGTTGGAACACGTACCATGCTGTGTCGTAGCTGTCTGTAGTATTTGCTAGCCATACAAGACTCCAATCACTGTAGAATTCTTCGAAGCGAAGCATGTCAATTTTACCGTCCATATTTTCAAATATCTCTTGCATTGAGCTTGGATATTTCAATTTATATGCCAAGTGCATAGTAGTCTATGCGCATGAGGAAATACAATATCTATAGCATTTATCAGCGCATATTCTCTGTCGGTAACAAAAATAGAGGACTCTTTGTAACCTGTGTAAAGGGATTATAGTTTCCTCAAAGCCCATGTGTAATCCTCTACTGTCTCACTCTTCATAAAACAAAAAGCGACTGTAAATGTTTTTCCCGTAGACGTAAACCGAACAACGTGAAAAAGAGGTATCTTGAACTTGTTGGTCTTATATGTACAATCAAGGATCAACACGTCTGCGAAGGACCGAGCCAAGTGTGTGCAATCAGGATGAGCCCAAAACAACGAAAGGAGTTCATCAGTTTATGGATGTCTTCTATGATACTCCACGTAGTGATGCTCCCCAAGCAACTTCAATACTTGCTGCATCGCCATTCTTCCTTTCATACTATTAAATTTCGCTCTGGCCAAAATATTATAGATCGTCCTCATGGTAGACTTGTTCCCATCTTCTTTTTGTCGCACGGCAGAATAAATTTGTTTCGGTGCAACTCCGGAAAGGAACAATTCTTCAACCAACTTTCTCTCATCCTCTTTCAACCGTGCCACGTAGGCATGACCCGTAAGTGTCCCTGGAATATGATGATTGTGTCTTTCATTCTTAACTTCGATTATCCACTTCACATCTTCTACTTTTACAATTAACACCTTCAATGGACAACCACATTTTCTCGTCCCAACGTTTTTCTCAGGGATTTTTTTTTCAACAACACCCTTTTTTTTATGATCCCTAAACACACCTCCTCTTTCGCACCCCAGCTCTACATATTTTCTGCCCGGCCGAGATCTGATGGATCTTGCAATGACAATTACTATGTTTTGTCGTCTTCCAACTTCTCTGCACCAATCTAATGCTTCTTCCTAGGTTGTAAATTGAATATCCGTTGAGAATATATCATCCACATCAACCCCAATAGCAGGATGTACCACAACATCTGTACAAGGTTGGTCCTATAACCAATATAAAAATTAATAACTTCATATAATTGGCACTTCAAATAATTTAGTCTTTAAGATCCAGGACTGTCACTATTTTGACAGTCCTATTTGTATATAGGACTGTCAAAATTATGACAGTCCTACTTTTATATAGGACTGTCGAAATTCTGACAGTCCTGTATTTATATAGGACTGTATAATTATTGATAATCCTATATTTATATAGGACTGCCTAATATTATACAGTCCTTACACGATGACTGTCGAATTAGGGTTGTCGTTTTACGTACCGTACGTGCTTCAGAACAACCGACATGTTCTTCGGAACGTCCGGAGTGCATATTTAATGGATTGCATGATCCGACTTCGTCATCGAAGATATTTTCATGCATTGTTCCTACAATAGCAAAAAAAAAACTAAATTTTTTTCTGACAATCGCAAAACTTATTCATCGTATGTTGTCGAAGACATACCGGAAGAATACTTGTTGGACAATCACCAAAGCAAAATTCTCTTCCACTTGGGACCACAACTATCAATTTCCAAATTTAGGTTTAGACTTGGAGAATGAGAGTTTTTCAAGTCAGGGTGAAATGCCTAAAATAAAAAATTTGTTCACTTATATAGTTTGGTGTGGGCTAGCCCCAAGTAACTTTAAGAGTGACAAACTTATAATTTTAGAAAAAATTACATTGGGCTAGTCCCAAGTAATAAGTGTAGTGCCCTTATCATTTGCCTAAGAGAAAAGGAATGAGTCAGCAGCCATTCATCTTCTCTTTCTTGCTTCTTTTTTCCTCCTTTTTACGAAATTCCAAACTCTAACTCTAACCCTAACCCTAACCCTAGCCCTAAACCCTTTCCCGAGTAAAGCGTTCATCCTCGCGAGCGAGAGTGCGGTTTTGCCCCTATCGGTCTTGACATCGCATCACGCGCAGGTGGCGACGAGTAGCTCGCAGACCTTCCCGTGGCCTTCCCTCGCTGCCAGCTTGAGCGGGGTATAGTCGTCGCCGTTCGGGAGTTCGACCTCCTGGCCCCTACCGGTCATGAGGCTCCGGTGGCTGTCAGCTTGACTCGAAAGCTCCAGCCGTCGAGGATCTTCCCCGACGAAGTTCTCAGGTGAGATCTCTCTCTTAATCCAATTCGTTTTTCAAAGTTCGTCGATCATTTCCCTCTACGATTCATCTTCTCGGTCGACAGTACCGTCCTAGCGGAGATCGGAGCACTAATCTGTCGATCAACTCTGTCGGGTTCAGAAGCCTTCCGTGACTTTTTGTTGCATCGTTTGAATTGATTGGTGAGTACTCCTCATCAATCGAGCTTCGATTTCTCCTTTTACCTGTTCAATAATAAGAATCCACTTAGATTTTATTCATTTCATAATTTTCTCATATGTGCACAATTAGTGTTCGGTTGAAGGTCACAAAGGGGTCGTCTTCATTAATTTCTATTCCATGCTTTCACTATGCTTGGTTTAGGATTTTAAGTTGCCAACATCTCATATTTTAGTATGAATTTACAATTTCTTGAGGGAATTTCTCATAGCTATACTGCTTTTTCTATTCAGGTTATTACTGGACTTCTGTATATCACATCCTTGAGAAACTTGTACAGCAACGTCTAACCCTTGGGGAATTTCAGTCTGATAAATTTTCTGTGTTTCTTGAGATAGTGCATGATAATATGGTTGTTGCTCTAAACAAAGAAAACTTCAGCTTTCAACCATGTGGTACACGTAACATTTTGATTGGTTTGGAGTACCACGTGGCAGTGCTCTAAGAGTATAATAATTTCTCTCGTCTTTGACTAGAAAAAAATTATTCACCTGGATCCGATGAAAAAGTGAGATCACTTATGATAACTTTCCATGTTTCATGAACTATATAGATAGTGCAGTCTTCAATAGGACTTCTGATGATACCGATGTTAGTCTGATGCTAATACAAAATGATTGACTAATTTTATTAATGGACGGGTTAAGCCTCTAAACTTATGATGTATGTGACGTGGGCTACCAATGTCGGATCAATTGCTAACATAATACTCAACGACTAGTGCTCGATGGTTCTATTGAAACTTTACATGTACTTATCAGTTACAATGGTCTGTATCATCTACATATGGAGATATACTCATTGTTCTCATAACACAAAGGAAGATCTTTGTACACTTTCACATTTGAATTGATTTTGACATTGTAGTACCTTTAGCAGTGCCTGGGATTCTACCAAGGTGGGTTTCTTCGAGGATTGGATTGTTTAGTACGAGGGTTCACCTATGTCGACTAAAAAAGTTGAATGGAGTCGAGTATTGTTGTCTTTTTGACTACTGTCACCTATTGGTTTGTTAAATTTTGGGATTCAATCAATATAATTTTTTGAATATATTTGTTGATTTGGAACCCGCGGGCAAACAAAGAAAATATTGCTCCCTCAGTAGTTGATACTATACGGATAGTTGATGAAACTTTAGATGCGTTCTTCCATCTTCCTATCCCGATGCATCAAGCCTTGCTTCCAGATTTGATGATTGGATTTGATAGAAGCTTCCTGCACTATATATCTAAGGTGAAGTTTGGCTGTGGTATGTTTGAAACCCTTGAACTGTTTTCTCTTGGCACAACAAATCTCAAAGAATCTTAAGGCATATCTAATAACTCCCTTTGGGTTTAGGAACACGTAATACATTTATTCCTGCATTTCCAGCATTAACCAGATGTGAGATTTCCTCAAGCTTATTTAACAAGAAAGACCGATCACAGAACTCGCAGAAAAAGAAACCACAAGTTGGAACAATGAATAGAGAAAACTCTAACAGTTTGTCGCAGTTGTGTGTCCGTGTCCGAATGAATTCACTTTATTATATCCGAGCAGAGTTGGAGAACCTGGAGAAGAAAATAAGAACTTGTTTGAGAAATGTTGAATCAGCTCAAGTTGACATATCAAATGGCTTTGATACCAAATTTGAGCTTTCACTAGCTGCCTCTCAGGAAGGAGTTCAACAACTCTGTGAATCAACAGCATACATAGTTGTCTTCCATGATCTAAAACATGTTTTATGGGATAGTCTCTATGTTGTAGAACCTGCTTCTTCTAGGATACATCCTTTGTTGAAAGAAATTGACTCTTCATTGATGAGGTACACATTAATTGGAGCAGGAGCCGTAGAGGGTACAACTGATGCTGCAAACATCTTAAAACCAGCTCTAGCTAGAGTTGAATTGCAGGTAATACTAATTATGTGGACTACTTCTTTCGTTTTCTATTTAAAATGTTATAATTTTTCTATAGATGACTAGATGGTATTTTGCTACTGTAGCCTCTATAGACTGGCAAAATATCTGTAGTGCCTCAGCAACCTCTGCACCTTTAGAACACCATGCTTAGAGAATCACTCTCACCTCTTACGTCTTTATGCATACTTTGTAATCCATATTGATGCTGACTATGTTATATACTAGATGGCAGGACAAGTACATTGCTTATGGAGGTGCTAGTCAAATTGAAGCATCATTTGTCAAAAGAGGGATTGATGGAACTAAAAACATTGATGCAATTAGGGTGGCATATAAATGAGCTTGTAGAACAATATTACAAATTGTTTGAAGGAGGTTTACTTAACGTATTATATTTTGACTTAGACAACTAGTCTGTAGAAGGGCTTCATACAGAATTTTCGATGAAATGTACGATGTTTTCCAGGTTCTGTATTGTAGGCTGTAGTGGTGTTAAACCAGTACAGAAAGTAGCCTTTAGTGGCCTATTGGTTCTTTAGCAGGTGACATGTATGCTATTAGCATCTTCTCTATATTTGTTTTATTTTGGCAGTTGCTTTTAGTACACTGTTTTACGTTTTTTTTTTACTTGATTATTTACCTGCAATGATACTAATAAGTTCTTTCAGTTATGTAGTGAAAATTGTTCATTTGCTCTGTACTACCGACTTTACTGGTTTATTAATTGTTAATTAGGCACTTTCTTAGTATTATTTCTCTTTTAGATTACTATTTTTCTTTAGCTAGTATTTCTTTCTGATTAATCTTCCTTTATTAATTTATTGTACATATTTCATCATGTGCACACTCTAGGACCATTTACTGAATAATTGCATCCCATGTTAGGTTCCAGAGACTAGCCATGGATGCTCCGAGGACGACGAGGGTTCTAGAGTAGAAGATAAGAAGGTATTGGCAGTAGTATTCCTGTCGATGTAGAACTAGTGCAACCGGAACACAGTAAGGCTGATGATTGGGAGGTCCACTACACCAAATACACATTATGCAACCACGAGTTGCAACTGCTATTGGTTGTTTTAACCTTGCAATTAATAGAAACTGTTTCAAATAGTTGCAACTCATTAAGCAACAGTTCTATAATATTGCAATGTTGGCAACATTTAAAAAATGTTGCAACTACAATTGCAATGGAAGTATTAAGTGGAGCCCACACATTAAATGGAGAATGGACACAACACATTAAATGACGCATAACTTGCACAACAAAAAGAAGCACGCCAAACCATGTTTGCAACGGATACCAAGAAAAAGCAGAAGCTTTGAGGACTGTGCTCTCCCTCTAATTTTTCACTCTTCCTGCTGTTATTTCCATACTCTCCCCTTTAGACATCTCTCTCGCTCTCTGTTAGAACATTAGGACAACCGTCTCTCCCTCCATTTTTTTGTTCTCCCTTAATAATTTTCACTCTTTCCACTATTATTTCCCTTTTTTCTGCCTTAAATTTTCTAAGAACACAAACATTAGGAATTTAATGTTTTAATTTTTTTGGGATTACAAATCATACAAACCCCTCATCTCTTGTTAGATTTTTTTTTAAGAAGAGAAATTTTTGCCTTTGTTTTTTTTCTGTAAATATTTTATCTATCTATGAAAGTCTCTTTCATGTTTACGATAAATTGTTAACAATAAGTAGTATAAGTTCAATCTTAAAGTAATTACATGAACATTCCATTTAAATTTTATTGCCTTAAATTTTGATTCTCATACTATCATTAATATATATTTTGAATAAAAATATTTGTGTATATATATGTTTATACTCTAAGATATTATAATAGAAATCATCTGTGCATGAGTTTGTTTATAGGATACATGAATGCCTATGCTTAGATAACCATGAGTCTAAGGGACTATATGTCTAACTGTCTATTGTAAAATTTATCCTGAATGCTAGTGTTAGTATTATGGATTTAAACTCAAATTTCTTTTGTTCATGGGCAAGTCCCTTCCATTTCTTTTTTTTTTCTATCATTAAGTCTGCTCAGAAGGACGACCTAGAGAAGATGCGTAATCTTATTTCAACAGAAAAGGCGACCGACTTTGCAGTGAGCACGGATGGAATGCTGCGGGTGAAGGAAAGATTGTGTATTCGTAACGATGCAAACCTCAGAAAAGAGATACTCACTGAAGCCCACTATGCAAGTTACACTTCACATCCAGGAAGCACGAAGATGTATCGAGAACTCCGCACGAAATTTTGGTAGCACGACATGAAAAAGGATGTGGCGTTGTTCGTGTCGCAATGCATGGCTTGTTAGAGAGTAAAGGTCGAGCACCAGAAGTCGGACGGAGAGATGCAGAACCTTGCTATACCGGAGTAAAAATGGGAACACATAACGATGGATTTCATTGTTGGTTTGCCAAAGACGCAACAGGAAAATGATGCCGTCTGGGTCATCGTCGATCGACTCACCAAGTCAGCTCACTTTCTGCCTATCAAAGTTACTTGGAGTGCTGACCGTCTGGCGCAGATCTACCTCAACGAGATCGTTCGACTCCACGGTGTGCCCGTATCCATTGTCTCCGATCGAGATGGACGATTCTTATCACGCTTTTAGGAGAGCTTTCAGTCAGCAATGGTGGACGACTATCGATTCTACGAAATCGGGACGTGGCATATTGGTATCAGAGCGTAGCATTCGCCGAGCTGACATCGCAAAAATTACCATGCAGGTCCTTGACTCTTCTGTTGCTAGACCACTTGTGTAGCAGAATTCGGCCTCTCCTGGTAGACGGAAGACTCGTTTCTCTGCACATTCGATAGTTGCCGAGCAAACGCCGAGCCAATCCATCCCCAAAATGATGTCGTAATTTCGAACATCTAGGACTAACACATCTAGCGAAAGTTTTCTTTTTATCTTTGACATTTTTTAGTTATTATGGTATCGTTTGATCAGAATAATCAAGAAGGCAATATTTAGATGTAAAGACTTGGAAGAAGGGTCAACTAAATCGAATTATAACCATTCACAAGTTGGTTGGAGAGAGGAAAGGAAAGATGTGCTTCAAGACTCCGCTCGCACGACGTCTACTGCACGCTCACCTGCATTGCCACGAACAGACGATCGATACCTCTTCTACTATTTTCAAGCTTGGAATGAAATGCAGTTCAACAATGAAGACAATGAAATCCATCAAAACCGTTCAAGAAAACGCAAATCCGAAAACCAACTCAAAAGCAACAAGACGACAACGAAAACTAGGCAAGATTAATTAATTTGAATTTTTTTTGTATAAATTGAATATTATATGATTGTTTGTTGTTCATATTCAAATAATTTTGATTTTTAGTTAGTTTCTTTTAAGAATGTTTATATAAGTTCACTAAAATATGAAATCCCTAAGTTGCTTGTTTTAGATTTGTCTATAGCTTAAAAGTACAGGGTGATTTGGTTATATATTTTTTATTAGAATTGGTGATATCAATTATTCACAATAAGAAATAATGTCTTAATTTTGTATGGTGTGAATGTTGTTTTTAGTGATATCAAATATTTACTCATCAATGTTCACTAAAATTCACGAAAACTTTGTATGTTTATATAAGTTCACTAATATTTTTAGTGACTTAATTTTGTATTTTTATATAAGTTCAATAAATTCTATTTTTTATTAGAATTGGTGACATCAGATATTTACTGATCAATTTTTGCTATTCTTTGTTAAGATTTCCTATCACGTGGATGCTGTTTTTTGTTTTAACTTGAAGCTACTACAGAGAAGCAGCCTCAAAGGAATTTGTGTGAAAATGTTCTCAAAGGATTTAAGTTTTGGATGTGTTTTCCTTTGTTCTACATGTATCTATCTATGTATCTGTTTAGAACTTTGACATTCTACTATTGCTGAGCTTCTACGGTGTGTTGGGTTTAAGATAGTTAAGTTTGGAGATAAAGAGGAGAAGGGAAAGTAGGAGAAGAGAGAATATGAGAAAGAAGATTGCAAGAGCTTTTTTTTTTTTAACCCTAAGTTGCATTTCATGTCTATTTATATTGATATGCAATACACCCACAATTACTATTATACCCTCATATGATAAATAACAAAATAAAATAACTCTAACATCCTCCCTCAAGCAGGAGCATATAGATCAGACATGCCCAGCTTGCTACATAAATCAGAAAATGGACCACGAGCAAGTGGTTTGGTGAGGATATCACCTAATTGATCCTCTGACCGAACATAAGGAGTGACAATCTGTTTCTTCAGCAACAAATCACGAACAAAATGACAATCTACCTCGATATGTTTCGTGCGCTCATGAAACACCGGATTACTTGCGATAAACATTGCCGACTTATTATCACAATACATCTCTATCGGAATAGGAATTATAATTCCCATTTCATGCAGAAGAGACTGCACCCACATCATCTCAGAAGCTGTATGAGCCATCGCATGGTACTCGTCCTCTGCACTAGAACGAGCCACAACATTCTGCTTCTTACTACACCACGTGACAAGATTGCCACCCACAAACGTACAATAGCCAGAAGTAGACCTCCTAGCATCACTGAACCCAGTCACCGTAAGCAACTGGGAAGGTTTGTACAACAAACCCTTTCCAGCTGCACCCTTCAAGTATCGAAGAATGCGAGAGATAGTCTCCCAATGTGGTTGCCGAGGGGCATGCATAAACTGACTAACTACTCCAACTGCATATGTGATGTCTGGTCGAGTAACAATAAGATATATAAGTTTGCCAATCAAACGTCTATAATATCCAACATCCTCAAATAACTCTCCTCTGTCAGCATCAAGCTTGTCATGATAATCCATAGGAGTCTCAACTGGCCGACACTCCAACATCCCAGTCTCGGAGAGCAGGTCTAGAACATACTTGCGTTGTGACAGATATACACCCTTCTTAGATCGAGCAACCTCGATTCCAAGAAAATATCGAAGAAGATCCAAATCCTTAGTATGAAACTGACGACTAAGGTAGGCCTTCAAGTCCACAATTCCAGCATGATCACTCCCAGATATAATGATATCATCAACATAAACAATCAACACGATAATACCTGCTGAGGAAGAATGGTAAAATACTGAATGATCTGATGTGGTACGCCGAAAGCCATACTGAATGAGAACTGAACTGAACTTGTCAAACCAAGCACGAGGTGATTGTTTCAGTCCATATAATGCTTTCTTCAATCGACATTCGAGTTTTTTTATTTCCTGCTACATCATACCCCGGTCGTTGATCCATATAAACCTCCTCCTGTAAGTCACCATGCAAGAAAGCATTCTTTATGTCCAGCTGATATATAGGCCATTGATGATTAACCGTCACAGAAATAAGAATCCGAACTGAATTCAGCCGAGCCACTGGAGAGAGAGTCTCCATATAATCCACGCCATATGTCTGAGTATACCCTTTGGCAACCAACCGTGCCTTGAGGCGCTCAACAGAACCATCAGGGTGATACTTAACAGTGTACACCCATCTACAACCCACTGTTTGCTTTCCAACAGGAAGTGATGTAAGCTCCCAAGCCTGATTTTGATGTAAAGCATATATCTTCTCATCCATTGCACTTTTCCAACCAGAAAATGACATAGCCTGCTTGTAAGTTTTGGGAATAAAAATAGAAGACAATGAAACATCAAATGCATGAAAAGATGATGAAGCACGGTGTAATGAAACATAGTTAGAAATGGGATGCTTATTCTTTGTGGTACAAAGGCGTTTTTTTTTTCTAAGAGCAATAGGAAGATCATCTGGATCTGTGGTGATGGGAGCAGAAACCTCAGGCACATAAGATGATTGGTTGAAGGCTGAATTTTGTAGAACCACTGGCGTGTTCTTGGATCTCTGATAAACCTGTAAATGGGGAATAGAGACAGAAATTGATTCAGGAATGACCGGAAGTGGTATGGAAGATATCAAATTTGTTGTAAAAGGAATACAGCGGTCTCCTGAAGGAAAGAAAGGGATAGACTCAAAGAATGTAACATCCGCACTGACATAATATTTGCGTGACTGTGGACTGTAACAACGATAACCTTTTTGAGTACGAGGATAACCAAGAAAGACACTTCAGAGATCTAGGAGCCAACTTATCTCGATTAGGTTCCAAGTTATGAATAAAAGCGACACACCCAAACACTCGAGGAGATAAGGAAAAAGGTGCGACATCTGTATGTAATATGGTAAATGGAACTTTGTTATTTAATACAGATGATGGCATGCGATTAATAAGATAACATGCAGTAAGAACGACATCTGTCCAATACTGTTTAGGGACATGCATATTGAACATGAGAGTTCGAGCCACATCTAAAATGTGTCGATGTTTGCGTTCGGCTATACCATTTTGTTGAGAGGTGTAGACACAACTGGTTTGATGAATCATACCACGATCAACACAGAAACTGTTCACAGAAGATTGAGTATACTCCAAAGCATTATCAGAACGCAGAATTTTGATACGTTTATCAAACTGAACATAGATTTTATTATAAAAGGCAGATAACACATTTGGAAACTCAGATCTTTCTTTCATTAAATAACACCAAGTCATTCTGGAATAATCATCAATAAAAATAACAAAGTACTGAAATCCTTTTGGACTTTTGACTCTAGACGGACCCCAAATATCAGAATGAACAAGATCAAAAGACTCTAATTGACGACTCTCACTACGACGAGAAAAGGAACTACGATGATGCTTGCCTAACTGACAAGCCTCACATTCAAGGCTAGAAACATGACTCAAACTAGGAACAACTTGACGCAACTTAGCCAAAGACGGATGTCCCAAACGATAATGCCACTGCAACGGAGAAGTAGAAACATAAGTGAAGGCCTTTCCAGGTAGATCCAAGTAGTACAGTCCATATTTTTCATGCCCCGAACCAATCATCTTCTTCGTCCTGAGGTCTTGAAAAACACGAATTGGAAGAAAATGTCACAGAACATTGAAGAGATTTGGTTAACTGGCTCACAGATAACAAATTAAATGAAAAATTAGGCACATATAATGAATCAAATAATGATAGTGATTGAGTAGGGTGAATGACACATTTTCCAAGCACAGGACGAGTAGACCCATCAGCCAAGATAATATTATGTTTCATGGAACTACGATTATGAAAGATAGATGTTATACCAGACATGTGAGAGCTTGCTCCTGAGTCGATGACCCAAGAGGTGGATGGTGACTGGGTTGCCACAAAAGCATGATTACCTATATGTGCCATGGTTGCAGTAGGTTGGGAGGTGGTACTAGCAAGCGCATTCAACTTCTGGAGGATCTGTTGAAATGGAGATGAGGTATCGGACGTTGAAGTCTGATTGAAACCCGAAGTATCATCTATGGGAGTAGAAGTGGTGACCTGGGACTGCATATTTTCATCATGCACTTGATGTGCATATTCTGGTTTGTGCCACTTGTCCCAACAATAGTCTTGTACATGACCGAGCATTCCACAATAGTTACACTTCCGTGGTTGACCACGGCCACCACCGCCACCGCGGCCACCATCACGACCATTGTCTCTACCACCACGGCCTCCTCCTCGACCAAAACTACGACCACCATCTCTACTGCCACGTCCAATACCACGTCCACCACCACGACCAACAACACTAGAAACTATGGCAGAAGAGTCAGTACTCGGCACCACAGAACTCTGTCCCAGAAAGGAACGATTAAGACGGGAGAAAGTATCTGCCACCGTAGGTAACTGCTCTCCAGCAAGGATTTGAGCTTTATAAGGTTCGAGCGCAGGATCTAAGCCGGCTAGGATAAGTGAAACATGAAACTCTTCCTTCTGTCTCCGAGGTTCCTTCAAATCAGTAGTACATGATGATATTGAAGCAGTTCCTCCCACAAAGCCTTCTTTGAAGCCAGATATTCATTCACATGCTTCCCATTTTGCTTTGTATTGAACAATAACTCGTACAACTCATAGATACGGGCAATGTTTCACTTCTGCGAATATGATTCTTCCAGAGATATCCAAATCTGTTTGCTTGATTCACACCACTGACCATTAGCAGCGATATGTGGTTCCATACTATGCCACAACCACGACATAACGTATGCATCTGCACTCATCCAATCTTCATACTCAGCGGACGTTTCAGGCAGGTGTTCTTCCGTCAAAAACTTTAACTTCTTCTTTGCCCTTAGCACCACTTTGATAGACTTGGACCAGGCTAGATAGTTCGCACCATTGAGTTTCACCGCTGTAATCGACTTTCCCAATTCATCATTATGAATAACAGTAAAAGGAGAACCATCTCCGCTACCACCACCACTATTAACCTCGCTAGAAGATTCGGTCCCCACCATACTAGCAGATGCAACAGAAAGACGAGGTCTTTGAAATCCTAGATCTCACAACGAACCTCAACCGACGACGAATAACCAACGGAGATATCTAGAAACCCGATATCTCATAAACGAACCACGAACGACTACGAACAACGAACGACGAACGACGAATCATGAAAAGTAGACGAAAAACAACCGAAAGTACAGTACTTACAAATATATGCTCTGATACCAAGTTAAGTTTGGAAATAGAGAGAAGGAAAAGTAGGAGAAGAGAGAATATGAGAAAGAGGATTGCAAGGGCCTTTTTCTTTTTTTAAACCCTATGTTGCATCTCATGTCTATTTATATTGATATGCAATACATCCACAATTACTATTATACCCTCATATGATAAATAACAAAATAAAATAACTAACAAAGATCACCGATATCCAGTTGAAATTAGTTCAATTTTCTGAAAGTAAGTAGGGTGTATATGTCCATCTTACATGAGCCTTAAAAGTATCCCAAAATGATAACCAATCTAGCATGAATACCTGCATTATGAAAGAAAATCAAAGTTAGCTACTGAATATGTATTGTAAATTGTGTACAGTAGTCTAGATTGGTTACTGAATATGTAGTGTAAATGGTAGAAGGGCCAAGTATGATGTGTATGTAATGCTCAAATGAAATTGGCCACCTGAACCTGGGAAGAAATTGCTATGCTTATTGCATTACCGCCAAGTTTCCTGAATGGAAACTCAACACCTATAGCTCATATGTTAATGATTTGACACCTTAGCACCAATGCCTGAATTTGAAGATCAACAATTAATTAATATAAGTTCGAACAAATTAGACCCTTAAAAAGTTAATATGAGTTATGACACTGGAAACAATAATATCCACATCTTCTCCACTGGAAGAGTAAAAAATAGTGATATTTTTTTTTTATAAACATTATATAAGTTTGTTTGTTGAAAGTTGTTTTACTTATTTTGTTCCAAAAAGTTTGTGTTCTTATGTGTTTTTTTTATGTGTTTTGATACTTGCAAAAGTTACTTAAGCTTATCAGGGATATATATACTTACAGTTGGTTCATACAAAAGCCATATCTGTAACTTTCTCCCTCCTATTTCTTCACGAAAACTAATTTTATTCTTCGATCATTGAGCATCTATACTTGTCGGACTTTATTATAAATTACTGTTAAATTTTTATCGATAGATATTTTCTGAACCACTCTTCATTGTGCACTTCCTGATAGATAACATGGATCCCCTTAGATCTCTCTTCCCTGCAGGTCTTTTAATGTAGTTATTAAAGAGTTAAAATATATTTATGGAATCGATGGTGACCCTACAGACATAATTGTGTCTTTTCTTTTCTTTTGTAGTTAAACTTGCGACATTTTACTTAGGCCAACATCATATGCTACTTCTAATATATTCGATTGTATTAGGTTACCAATATATTATGTATTAGGTTAGTCAATTGTTTTCTTTAACGGATGCTTAGTTTGTAGTCAAAATTAATCAAATTTTGTATTTTTATGGTTTTTTTTTTCTTTGTTGGCTATTTCATATGGTAGTGTTGTGAAAACTCTTTATTTATATGATGCAGTATTGTCCTTCAAGCGCCTATAATTCTCCCCTTTCACCACATATTCTGGTGCTCATGTTTGGAACATTAATTCATCATTACATATTGGAACTAGAGGTATTGATCAAAATTATTTCTCAATTAGGTTACTAATGATAGTACTTTAAGTATGATTTATGTTCCTGTTTCAGCATAGTATCCTAATATCATCTCAATTTCTATTTAGATGATTGAGTTGTATTTCTTACCATTCACCAACTATTCTGTTCAATTTATATCATATATTTTGCTGCTTAATATCCAGATATCATTGCAGTTTCTATATCAATTGTGTTTTATTGTGTAGGAGCATTTGTGTCGTTGAGTATAATGTCGTCCAAAATTGATAAAGAGTGGATGAAAGATTATGACCGTAAAAGTTCTCGATACTTGGAAGGAGTCAACAAGTTCGTGGAGTTTTTTGTGAAAAATGCTGATGGAAATACTTTATTTTTGTGCCCATGTAAGCACTGTGAGAATGGAAAGGGGTTAAAACCACTTGATGATATTTCATATTATTTGCTTGGTAAGGGCATTGATCCTTCTTATACACTATGGCATTTTCATGGGAAAAAATTAGTGGCAGAAAAGGAAAAGCAAAAACCACCTAAGGACATCATCAACGATGTCGATGAGGCTAATCAGCCTAGGTTGGAGCAATTGCTCAGTGATGCTTTTGAAATCCATGATTGTGAGTTTACTGATCCTTTAGCCGATCCTACGATAGAAGAGTCAGGTGACAATGTTGATAATATTGGGGTACATTGTAGGGTTGACATTGATTCTAAAATCCCTGGAGCTAAGAAATACAAATCTTTACATGCTAGTGGAAGGGAACCTTTGTACCCTTCATGTCCTAAAGGACAGAATATTGTATGCTGTAGTCAAATTAAATAACTTAAAGACACAATATGGTTTCTTAGACAATGGTGTCACTGCACTCTTTTCTGAAGGAATTTCTTCCAGAAGGAAACACATTACCCACAAAGTACCCTGACATGAATGATCAAAGAGCTAGGCATGGATTATATAATCTATGATGCATGCATAAATGACTGCATTTTATACTGGAAGGTTCATGCAAACAAGGTGAGTTGTCAAGTTTGTAATGAGCCTAGATATAAAACAATATTCAACGATGAGAGGCGAACTACAAAAGTATCTCAGAAGACGTTAAGGCACTTTCCTTTAATTACAAGACTTAAGAGACTTTATAGTATACCATGGATAGCCAATGCAATGACCTGACATTCTTCTGCTTGGCGAACTGCAAATGATTTCTCTCCAGATTTTGCTGTTGAACCAAGCAATGTTACACTTGGAATATCAACTGATGGATTTAACCCACATGGTTCTCTCAGCAACAATTATAGTTGTTGGCCAGTAATTGTGGTGCCGTACAATCTTCCGCCATCTATGTGTATGAAGCGAGAGTTTTCTATGTTGACATTGTTGATATCAGGCCCAAAAGCACCCGGTAAAGACATTAATGCTTATTTAGTGCCTTTGGTAGATGAATTAAAGCAGTTATGGCATGAAGGAGTGACAACACGACTCATTTAGTAAATCTGAATTTGTAATGAAAGCAAGGTTGTTGTGGGCAATTCATGTCTTCCCTGCATTAGGGAATTTATCGGAAGTATAACACGGCTACTTTGCTTGTCCTAGTTTTGGAGAGGGAACTTGCTCTGAGTATCTTCCTTTTAGTAAAAAGATTTGTTATATGGGACATCGGAGATTCCTTCCCTCTAAACACAAGTATCGGGACGATAAAACAAATTTCAATAAAGAAGTTGAGCGTGGTTTTGCTCCATGACCATTAACTGGTTTACAAGTTGAACAACATGTTGCTAACATAAACATCAAACATGGTAAAGAAAAATTGCCATCAGTTCACAGTCGAAAACGCAAAAATAACGTTGAAGAAGATGGTGATGACGATGCCAACGTAGAAGGGGTACCTCTTGTCAACATGTTATGGTCTAGGAGATCCATCCTTTATGATTTGCCATATTGGAGTGCAAACAACATCCGACATAATTTAGATGATATGCATATTGAGAAGAATGTTATTGAGCATCTTATAAACACAATCATGGGAACTAAAGACAAGTCAAAGGATGGCATCAATGCACATAAGGATTTGCAGGCCTTTGGTTTAAAAAAAAAGTTGTGGTTGATTGAAGATCCCGAGACTGGGAAAAAATCTTTAAGCAAAGAGGAAAAAAAGAATCTTTTGTACAGTCCTGAAAAGCTTAAAAGTTCCATCCAAATTCTCTTCCAATCTACGCAATAATGTAAACCTTAACCCTCCTGAACTAAGAAATTTCAAGTCCCATGATTACCATGTGGTCATGCAAAACTTGCTTCCCATGTTGCTTCAGAATTGTTATTCCCAACATAAAGATTTACGAGATGCAATTCATCGGATAAGTATATTTTTCAACATTTTGTGCGCGAAGGTGATCAATAGGGAACATCTTATAAAAGCCAAAGCCAATTTGGTAGAAGCAATTTGTGTTCTGGAAAAACCATTTTCCACCTTCAATTTTTGTTATCAGTATTCACCTTATGGTGCATCTAGTTGACGAAGCTTTGATTTGCGGTCCAGTCAAATATAGGTGGATGTATCCCTTTGAATGGTAAAGAGCTAAAACTTACTTTTTTGGTTTATAATCTATGAGTCTATGAGTTATATCATTATTTATAATTGTTTAACATTTTAGGTTAATGAAAACATACAAAGGGTATGTGCATAATAAAAGGTACATTGAAGGGTGTATTGCAGAGGGCTATATCTTGCAAGAAGCTAGTCTATATTGTATGGAGTGTATGCCTAATGCAGGTGATGGTACTCATAAACATACTCTAGAAGCCATCTTAGGTGAAAATGATGAGTTTGCTGATGAGATACCTTTAGATAATGGTAGGGATGTTATTTTAACACAAGTGCAGTTTGAACAAGTTCGTCAGTGGGTACTAAATAAGTACGATGGATTAGATGACTAGCAAAGGTAAGTGCATTAAATTTTCTAATAAGAATCATCCATATTGCTCAATTGTTTCATTAATTTAAGTGTTCCTTTTATGCTTGTAATTATTGTAGGAAGTATGATTCTTATGTTAAAAGCCTTAATTTTCAAGGAAAGCATCGGGGTTTATCTGAAGAGTTTTTTCATATGGTTACGTGATGAGGTATTTATGTTTTGTATCACCTACATATGGCTTGATGCTAAATATTTATGCATTCTTCATTGTTTTTTGATGGGTGAAGTGGTAACCAACTATGCTTATCCCCATGATTTTATTCATACTCTGAACCAACTACGCTTACCATGACACAGTGATGCAAAACCTCCAGTGATGCAAAACCTCCTTTCTAATGCTCAGTACATGAATCAGGTAGATCTTTCATTTTTAAGTATTGAAAGATGGTCAATATTGTCTAATTTTATGATTTATATGTTGATATATGCTTAATCTGAATTCTCAAACATGTACCCTGATGGAAAATACTCAAATTAGAGAGATGGTGCAAATTCTAGAATTTATCTGACAGCTAGCATCTCTAAAAATAATGCAGGTAGCTTGATTTCCTTGTGATGCAAAAAAATTATTTAAAGATAATTGGACTCAACAATGATCTGATTTTTGTGTTGTGGGTGCAGAAGTTGATGTTCGAGTGGATGCGGCAACAACTCGCTTCTGTTGTTATTCCGGGCACTCAAGGTCTCATTTGGGATGTACAGGTGATGTTTATTTTTTTTCCACTTATGACATCTCTACATCCGATTTGAAATATTATGGTGTTACGTTTCTTGTTTTTCACCAGATATAGGTGGTTCACTACTTGATATTCTTTGTAAGTTAGGAGTATCATGTTAATATAGGTGGTTCACCACTTAGTATTGGTTGTTCACAACTTATTATCCTTTGAGAGTATTATATCTGAGAATTTTATTTTTACCTTAGAGCCTTGTGTGCATAAAGTCCCATATGAATTTAATGTGTAATTATTTTTTTACCTTAGAAACATAGTTTGTAGTATCGGCCGAAATCGATCCGATACTGCCGATATCGATACAGTTTGGCATGTCCCGATCCGATACCGACCGATACCTGATATTGACTGATACCAACATTAGGTCTCTTTTTCGGTCAATTCGACAAAGAAAATTGAATGAAAAAGTGGTAACCTGTAATAAAATATCTTCTGATACTGACCGATACCAACATTAGAGGTCCCTTTTCATCACTTATATTTCGAGGTTGATACTCTTCTGATATGTAGATCATTGTATCAACAAATTAGTAACCTGTAATAAAATATCTATATAGCTATTTGTATCAACAAAGTGGTAACCTGTAATAGCATATCTTAAGTATTTGAACTTTATTGCTCCTTGCATCCTTTCTAGGCGAGGTTTGTAGGACTATTTTATACTCCAAGAAGACTATTCTAATCGATATCGTTTTAAGAGGGTTGACAGCTGCTCATAAAATTTGCTTAATATTTTTGTGGACCCTTTTCATATGAAAGTTCATAAACTTAACCTGTTTCCCAGTTATATATAGTTAAATGAATCTGGTCTGTTATGTTTTAATTGTACGCATATTTATATGCAGACTTACATTTACATAATTTTTCTTTTCTTGTAACATGAAGCATCCTAATAGCAATAAACCTTATTTACAAAGCTTCCTCATCTTTATAATGGGCATATGATGAAGCAGTCGGTTTGGTGAGTTAAGTCCATATGTATTTGATATAGCTGATGCATCATACAGGTCAAATATGTTATGCCACTGGAGGGAAGTTGTGATTGATATATCATTACTCCGCTAAAATATAATGTCAGGTTACTTCTTTTATCTTTCCTGTAATAGGGATATGGTGAATGAGTCACAGCCAATCTATCCTGGTCAGTAGGGAAAGTGGAGCAGGTAAAACAGAGACCTCCAATTGATAAATAGTTGAACTGGAATCCAGAATCCAGAGCTGTAGGCAATAGTGGTGTCTTCTATACTTGTTTTTGTTTATCTTTTGTTCGATTTAGTTCACTAGGGTAATTTCTTCTTGTAATAAATTTTGGAGTAATTCTTCTTACTTGTAATAAATTTTGGAGTTGTAAACTTTTCTAATAAGGATAGCAAGATATTGTATACCCAAATATCTTTTAATAAAATATTTTTTTTCGAGTATTTTCTTGTGTAGAATATTTGTACTTAAGATTTGTAACATTCTTGAGGCTTTTTGGGAGTTAATTGCATGTCCAGCTCGGTTGGAAGCATTTTAATTCTTAGCGTTTTTAATGTGACATTTGTTGTTGACTTATTTTTTTCGTAGCAAGCAATTTTTCAACATAATTGTCGCAATAATAATGTTTGGAACAAATAAAGGCCGTTGGAAAAAAACAAAAATTGCAACAGTTGTGATATAATGCAACGTACTAAAACCATTACTTACCATTACTGGAGCTGTTGCAAGCATTAGTCGTTACAAAGTTTGGAACAAATAAAGGCCGTTGCAAAATTTAAATATGCAACGGTTCTCAATGGTTGCTATGCGTTGCTAAGCCATGGTTTACTAGTATTGCAACATGAGATTGCAACGGTTTAATTGCGTCACTAATGATATTTGATCATCAAAATGCCGTTCCTAAATGCTTTAGCAACAAACTATGGCCTTTGCAAATAATTTGTAACACTATTATTGCAACGGCTATTAAATGTTGCAAACCTATGTTGCAACGTCCCTAAACAGTTGCTAATTGTCACATTTGGTGTAGTGGTCATAACGTACGGGACAATAGCTGCTCGGCTTCTTAGGGATGTCAAAATAACATGGACCTTTTTTCCTTTTCATTGATTTGTATTAGACATTGATCGAATGGGTTTATGTATTTAGAGGAATTTGATTTTTGGTGAATTAAGACAGAATCTATATTGGTTCAATAAATATGTTATAATGTGTATGTTTGAATTGGTTTGTGTAAATTGTGTTCTCATAATGAATTTTGGTTGATATTTGAGACATGAAAACTAAGGCTCAATAGAGCACATTTTTAAATTTTTTTACGGCATTGCTTTTTACGGCACAATCATGTACTAGCGTTGTAAAAAGATGGAGAGGGTCATTTACAACGTTTGAATGCACGTTGTAAAAAAGATGGAGAGGGTCATTTGCAGCATTCGAATGCGCGTTGTAAAAAAAATTGAGAGAGTCATTTACAGCATTTGAATGCCTATTGTAAAAACATAGAGAGGGTCATTTACAGCGTTCAAATGCGCGTTGTAAAAAAGATGGTCCTTTACAACGTTCGAATGTGCATTGTAAAAATATGGAGAGTCATTTACAGCTTTCAAATGCGTGTTATAAAAAAGATAAATATTGTCATTTAAAATACTCGAATGCGCGCCGTCAATAATAGGGTCATTTACGACATGGCCTTTTACGACACAAAAATGTACGCCGTGAAAGATCTTCTACGGCGTGTTTCGTGTGCCGTAAATGATCATTTTTTAAATGATCATTTTTCTTGTAGTGCTGGTTTAATTATGCTTTTAAACGTAATACTTCTGCAGGAATTTGCCACTGATCGACATGATAAGCAAATCTACATTAGGCTTTCCTAGCCTCTACGTGCCATTAGAATACACTGACTCTACCACGAATAAGACTTTCCATTTAGGCTAGAACTTGCCCCTGGATTTGTGCGTCATGACCATTGGTCTTATCACTGCTAAGACAAGGTCACCGACTTGAAACAATCTTTTTTTTATCTTTTTGTTAAAGGCTTTAGAAATACGTGCTTGGTATAGCTCAATACGCTGTTGACCTAAGGGATGTTTTTCGTCAAGCGACTGCAACTCCTGTAACCTAAAATGATGGTTGTCTTCGGTTGTTAACTCGTTGGAGAGAGCTATCTGGAGAGAGAAAATCTAGATTTCTAGAGGAAGAACTGCTTCACTCCCATAAACTAGAGATAATGGTGTTCTTCCAGTTGAAGTTCGAACCGTTGTGCGGTAGGCCCAAGGATATTCTCCAAGTTTCTTATTCCTGTCACATTTATTAGACGAAACAAACTTTTTGAGTAAGTTGATAATGGTTTTATTGAACGTTTTTGCTAATCCATTCACAGCTGGATTGTATGCTGTTAATGCTACATTCTGGATTCAGTTTTTGTCACAAAATCAATAAAATACGTGACTCACAAATTTTGGATCGTTATCATAGATGATCCTTCGAGGAAGACCGAAGCGGTAGATGACGTAGTGCTTGACAAAATTGATCACGTTTAATGTCTTTACTTCAATGAGTGATATGGCTTCCGCCCATTTTGTAGTATTCACTACCCGAATTACCATACATAATTAGTGATTAGAATACACTTGTAATTTTATGAAAATTTTGTTTTGAAATACTAAGTGTAGTTTTGTAAGGATAATAATGTAACACTAAGTTTCATATAGCTCATGGAGACTCATATTAAGGTTTAGAATCATATTTAGGCCATTTTAGATTTTTGGAGATTTTTTCTAGAATGTTTGGGTAATTAAAACCTAGAAAACGTAACTTTCTAGGGCTTCCATGATTTACCGTGAGACCATACTTTCATGTTGTTCCTACCAAACATTTATTTTATAGTTAAAATGCTTAAATATATTTTTTGTAATTTATTTGTAATTTTTGTAATTTATTTGGATTTATTTGGTTTTAAAATAGGCTAATAACTAATTTTCTAGGACTTTTAAAATTTACTATAGAATCTTATGATCATAAAATGGCCCCAAGTATTATTTTTGGTTTTATAATGGCATTTTATATTTTCTAGATTTTTTTAATTTTTTTTGGATATTTTTACATATTTATTTGAAGTTATTTAGGTTAAAAACTGATTAATAAACTATTTCTAAAATTAAAAATTATATTACCCAGTCACCAGCTTAGTCAGCCTACAGTCAGCGTCTGCAGGCCCCAGCCATCATCCTCTGCCTATAAATAGGGTATTAAAACCCTAGGTTATTATTCCGCCGAATGAGAGAGAGAGAGAGAGAGAGAGAGAGAGAGAGAGAGAGAGAGAGACTTTTAAGGAGGTTCTCAGCGAGGGTTTCCCGAATTTCAAGAAGCCATTGCGACTAGCTTCGGACTCCAAATGCGTCTCCGTTTCTTGGGTTGGAACCATATCCAGGTATAGTTTCTGAATATGCAATTTATTTTCATAAATTCTGAACCTATTTTTCTGTAAAATTTGGAGAGTGCCAGTCGTTCAAAATCGAACGGGTTTTGGTGTTTTTGAGATTTTGGGAGATTCCGAACTCGGAATCACGATCCGTTTGAATTTTCAAAAATATGACACAATTATTCACGACATATTTTTTTTAGAATTAAATATTCTAGTTTACTATTCTGTAAAATTCGTGAAACCTAGAAGTAACCAGAAAACCACTGAAAACTATCATCTGTGCGCCATATTGGCAATAATTTCTATCTGATTCGAGATTCGGTGAAACCGTTGATTCTAACATTTTTGTAGCGCTGAAATATATAAAATTTCACATGCAAATCAAGGATTTGAGTCGATTGACTTTTTGGTCAATGGATCGCCTTGGTTTGCGTTCCACGGATCCCAAAATTATAAAGTTAATATTTTATGGCCTAAAATTTAGGGTTAGCTTTAAAATTAGATTATAATGAGATTAACATAGTATTTTAGGTTATTTTATTGAGAATTAAATAGATTAGAATAGAAACCTATCCAACCACTTGTGTAGCTTAACTTGTTTAATTTATGTGACGGGTAGATCGAACGACGTCTTGATTTGCGTATTCATTATTTTTCGGAGCAGGCAAGTATCACTATAGCCTATATTGCCTTTATTATATGCTGCATGTATTCTATTCCTTGACATTGTTGACTTTTCCTTTTCTGTTCTAGTGCATAAGAGTTATATTTAATATGTCATACATGTTCACTTATTGTTTCATCCAATGTTCACTGTTCAATGTTTAATGCTCAAGTTAAAGTTAATGTTAAAGTGATCATGTTACTTGTGAGAGAGTCGGGCTGGAGGATACAACTTGTAGACATATGGTACCCCATAGATAGTGTCACGCCCAGTACCAAAATACGGAGACGGACATGACCAGCTACCCCGTACAAGGTATAGAACGTCGTACGGCAGTCACGACTGTAACTAGATAAGAGGATGCATTCTACAAGCAAGTCACATAGGGTAACATAGAATATCTAATGTCTCAATCATTCAAACGAGGATAATAAATAAAGAATATATATGACAAGGAACTAAGGCATCCCAAATGCCCTGCCAAAATATTCTGAAAATCAGCTGTACAAAATGAGAAGCTGAATGAGTAGAAAAAGTACATAACCATAATCAGCTGTAGTCTGATTAATTACAATAATGTAAGAAAACTAAATGTCCAGATTTACGGCTAATAAGTGCAGGTAACTAAACGTCCAAAAGAGAAAATGTACAATAACGAGTAGTGATTAAGAAACCTACTTGTGTCCTTCAGTGTCTATCCGTCTGGTGCATGCCATTATTCAGGGAAAAGTAAGCTGGATCTTTGGGTGCTGGTTCTAAATCTGGCCATGCAAAACCAGTGGGGTTAGACTCCAACTAGCAAGTACCACAAAGGAAGTACGAATGAAGGAACAAAACCAGAGAGAAATAAACAAATACACACACACACACACACACACACACACACACACACACACACACACACACACATATATATATATATATAGTTTTGTCTTGTAGTTTCGGTCCATAGCTTACCGTGATACAATAATCTAAACCTATCAAGGACAAGGGTTAGACCATCGCACCGTGATACAATAATTTAACAGAAGATACGATACACAATCGAGCTCAGTTACATAATTGGCTAATCACTTGTACGGCTTACTAGGTAGAGTCTGGGTTATCCCAGAGATATATGCATAAAATAGGAATATTCATATCGAACCATGTGCATGCAGGGCTAATCGAGCCGTGAATCGCCGCATAGAACGTAGTATTTATGCACAGGTCCCTCGTAAGGCCACCGTGCTAAGATCACATAGAACACATAGTACAATATAATAGTCGAATATTGCCATCCACTAATGAGGATTTAAACAATATCCATGGGGGCCAGCCTGCACATCCCAGACAATTATTTGGGGGTAGCTAATTAAGCACGATCTCAAAATTTTATCCCTCCCAATGGTCTACATGTTTTAGTTGTCTAGTTAACCCCACTGTTACTGAAATCTCATGGGTGAGCTATGATTCATGTAGAGTTGGGTATGATCACATAATCTACTAATATCTTCCCGTCCCCAGCTAGCACGATGGATTCCAATCACAACTCCTCGTGACAGGTCTTGATGATGCTAACTCGTGTATCCACAGTGTCAGAATCGTGTACGCTATACAACTAGAATCATAGAGATGATCAACATAATAAAAACTGTCAGAGAATGTACTCGCCTGTGGTCCTCTGCTGGCAATACCAATATCCTATTTTTGAAGTCTTGTCTGAATAATCCAACAGTCCTATAGACATCATTTAATAATAGTATAGCATCAGTCGTTACACTAGCACATACACAAACACAATTATTCTGAACTCAGAGACTACGCTAGGGGTGATACTTATCATCTAACAGGGTCAAGTGTGCGTCTAACTGCACGGGTGTCACGTCTTCAAATGATGTGCATAATCTGACAGTCAACTTACTAACACATGTCTAAGCCAGTACGTTGGTGTACACAAGGTGTACACAAGGCAGTCAATTCACAAATTCTCAGGGTTATACAGTCATATTCAATTATACGGGATATCCGTAGTTATTACCTAGGGTCATACAGTCAATATATTACAGTCATACCTAGTACTAGCAATTGATTTCTTATATATATATATATATATATATATATATATATATATATATATATATAAAACTAATATTATATGTATACATGCACACGCATACGAGTTTTTTAGGTTTACTTGCATGGTGTCTTGCAATCAATATCTAACAAAACTTATCATGAAACAATATTCTAAATCCTAACACTATTCACACATGCACATAAAATCACAAGAGAAGGCACTTCGAACCTTGGCCTCGGTGTGCACGTGCACGAGGTCGAGGGTGTCGACGGGTGATGGTGCCGTCACGGCGGAGGACTCGGCTCCGGCTGCGTCTGCTGCTCAGGCGAGGGCTCGGCTGCTGCTCAGGCGAGGGCTCGACTGCGTCTACAGCTCAGGAGGAGGACTCGGCTGCTGCTCAGGCGAAGGACTCGGCTGCTGGTGGCGGTGTTAATGGTGATGATGATGATGAAGGGAGGCGGTCCGGCGTGCTGTCAAGGTGAACCGCGGGTTATTCGGGATTGCTCCGGTGGTAATCATGCGGGGTCTGTAGTATCGTCGAGGAGGGGCTCAGGTGATCGGGTCGTCCATGCGAGGGGAGGCGGCTGTTTAGCGGTTGATGGAGTCGTTAACGACAGGGATGTTGAGGGGAAGTCGGGATCGGGTTCAGGCGAAGTCGGGTGGAGGAGATCGGGGTGAACGGGGAAGGAGGCAGGGCACTGTAGCTCAGGCGGTCAGAGGTCTGGGCTCCAGCGAGTTTGGAGGTGGACGAGATGGAAGCCCGACGGGGGTGTGAGTTCGTGGGGAAGAGATGTATTCGGCTAGGGTTACATTGGTGATGGTTTATGAAATAATAAAGAAAAATTTGTATATATATGTAGAGAAATAGGGTTTGATGTTGACCTAGGAAGTTGGGCCGGTTTGGCACTCCTTGGGATTGGGTTTCTTTCTACATGTAGAAAATTTAAAGGGCTAGGATGGTTTTGTTTTAAAAGCTTGAAAAGTTGTGCCGTGTATCAAAAGTCATGCAGAGGCATGCGCCCAAAAGAAGAGACGCTTGGCTCATAGCCGCATAGTCTTATGACCGCATGGGCGCTTTGAGTATGGCCTTAGTGAATTCCCAAGCGTTCAGGGTACTATGCGTCCGACTTTAAAATGCATACGTAGTGAAGTCATGCATCCAACAAGATGGACGCATGCTGGAGGGGCGCATGTTGCTGGGCCGCATGGTACTCCATCATCCCAGAACAGCAAGTTCGGCCATGAAAAAGCTCCAAGAACCCACAAACTTGATCTCTTCATAAAAAAATTATTTCAACTCCAAATCAAATGAACAAAAAGCCAATACGCCTGAAATGGAATGCTCTATCACCTAGAAAAACTGGTTTTTCTAAAATACCATATTTTGATAGATCAAAATCATAAAAACTTATGGAACCCATGAAAACTCTAAACTAAAAATATAGATCTGCTCACATCCACCCATCAAAATTGAAAAGTCCAAACATTAAAAGTACTTAGAATCATAATGTAGACATATTAGACTAACAAAATGCAAGAAAAGAGCAAGGACTAAAATCTAAGGGTTTCTCTATATCATGCAAGGTGTATGTGCCTAAAATAAAATGAGAAAATATGAGAGAATAAGGGAAGAGAGAGAAAAAAGTTTGGATATATAGCTAGGGTTTAAGGTTTAGACCATGGGTTCTCTCATAACTTGAACTAACCCACAAAATAAACCATGAACCACACTAAACCAAAGAATGGTTCTAATCTCCATGCAACCTAATAAACATACAAGCAAGAAATAATACGTCCCAAATACGTCTGGCAAGACTGGACTAAAGATAGATTGAGAAACTTCATCCTTATTGGAAGATGAGGCTTCTCATACTTTTCTCTACTTTCTACACAATTTGGGAGGCATGGAAATAATTGAAAGGAGAAAAAATATAAATTATACCTTCAATCAAATAATGAATAGTGGTAGAAAATGATTAATGGAACCAAAATCCAAAATTTTAGCTCCTGAAGCCGCACGAGGAGGGATATCCAGGGGGTTAGGGTTCGAGAAAACTAGGATTTTGGAAGATTTTCGGCCGCTGTGAGGTGTTGGAGTCATTTGGGAATATGATGGTGTGTATATAAAAGAGAGTGGAGGCCACAACTTAAAACAAAACCAAGGCCATCTGAACTCAGGCCGAGTTCGGTCCAAACTCTGTCCAAACTCTAGTAGTGTTATGATATTTCAATTTTAGTCTAGTTATGGTTCACTTTCTTTTAGATACAAGTCAATTTTGTAAATTAATAAATTAGTAATTTATGAAATTCAATAATAATGGCTTACAGTATTTAATAAATCTTTTTTTATGTATTGATCATCTCAGATTAGCTGTAGGGGTCGTATCCCAACTAGCGGTGGTCCAAAAGACGCTTAAGTACCGTGTCGCTTAGGCTTTCACACCTTTTTGACAGAATAACCATTTTGGCTTGTCTCTAAAATATTTTTACATATAAGATCAAGATTAAAAAATATTAATTATATATCATTAATATCTAAAATTTCTAATTCATGACGTATAAAGTTGAATCGATCTTCAGCTAACGGTTTAGTAAATATATCAGATAATTTATGCTCTGTGTCAACAAATTCAAGACAAATATCACCGTGAGCTTGATGCTTTGTGTCTAATCTTAATGTGTTTGGTGCATGAGTGACATATGGGATTCTTAGTGAGATTGATCGTGCTAGTGTTATCACAGTATATAGTGATCTTAGTATTGTGAAGATTGTAGTCTTCAAGGGTTTGCTTCATCCATAAAATTTGAGCACAACAACGTCCTTTTGCGATATACTCAGCTTTAGTAGTTGACAATGCTATATAATTTTATTTTTTGCTAAACCATGAGACTAAAGCTTTTCCTAGGAAATGACACGTAGCGCTGATACTTTTTCGATCAACTTTGCATCCGGCAAAATCGGCATCCGATAACCAATAAGGTTAAACGACGTAGTTATAGGATACCATAAGCCGACAGTCGAAGTGCCTTTAAGGTATCGAAAGATATGCTTAACTGCGCACAAGTGTGATTCCTTAGGATTCACTTGGGATCTTCCACATAAGCAAACGCTAAACATTATATCAGGATCACTAGCAGTTAAATAAAGTAGACTACCAATTATACCTCGATACTTACGTGTGTCGACTGGTTTGCCATGTTCATCAATGTCAAGCTTGGTAAAAGTTACCATAGGAGTCCCAATTGGTTTTACATTTTCCATGTCAACTTCTTGAACAAGTCGTTAGTGTACTTAGCTTGATTGATGAATGTCCTTTATGAATTCTGTTTTATTTGAAGTCCTTGGAAGAATTTTAGCTCTCCCATCATACTCATCTCGAATTCACTCTGCATACACTTAGACAATTCTTTGCATAATATCTCATTAGTTGAACTAAAAATAATATCATCAACGTAAATTTGTACAAATAGGAGATCATTATTTAATAATTTAATAAATAGTGTCATGTCCACCTTTCCTTTTGAAAAACTATTTTTAAGTAAAAAAGAGCTAAGGCGCTCATACCATGCACGAGGGGCTTGTTTGAGTCCATAGAGAGTTTTTTATAGCTTGAAAACGTGATTAGGAAATTTAAAATCTACAAAACCAGGTGGTTATGCAACATAAATCTCTTCTTGAATAAAACTATTTAAAAATACACTTTTTACATCCATTTGAAATCACTTAAAATTATGAAAACAAGAAAAAGCACATAACAAGCGAATGGATTCGAGTCTCACAACTGGGGCATAAGTTTCATCGTAGTCATACCATCTTCTTGGTTATAACTTTGAGCTACGAGTTGAGTCTTGTTACGAGTAACTAAACCATTCTCATTAAGTTTATTTCAGAATATGCATCTAGTACCAATGACCGGGTGATCATTAGGATTGGGAATAAGTTCCCAAACTTGATTTCGTTAAAATTGGTTCAATTTTTCTTGCATAGCAGAAATCCAAAATTTATCATGAAAAGCTTCTTCTATATTTTTAGGTTTGACTTATGAAATGAATGCTACACTAGCAGCTATATCTCTAGTACAAGTGCGAGTACTTACACCTTTGGTTATATCACATATTACCAAATTCTCTGGATGATCAGTCATCAATCTCATTTTCTTTGGCAGACTTTCCAGGTAGCTGGTGGTGGGTACCGTCTCTGCTGGTACTTTGCTAATTATTACATCTTCATTATCACTTGCGTGTACTGCTTGATAATTTAAATCATCAAAAGTAACGTTAATTGATTCTTCAATATTCCTAGAACGTTTATTAAAAACTCTATATCCCTTACCCTTGGCAGCATATCCTACAAAGATACCCTTACCTGCTTTAACATCAAACTTACCTAAGTTATCTTTGGTATTAAGAATAAAGCATCTATAATTAAAAACTTTGAAATTGTTAACAAAT
The DNA here is from genome assembly GCA_036927795.1 of Iris macrosiphon. Lineage (NCBI taxonomy): Eukaryota > Viridiplantae > Streptophyta > Magnoliopsida > Asparagales > Iridaceae > Iris > Iris macrosiphon. The sequence goes on along the minus strand of JAYESA010000011.1, from coordinate 116,353,302 downwards.
TGAGTTCTACCAAACCATAATTCATATGGAGTCTTTTTGGATTTAGGTCAAATTAGAACCCTATTCAAAACATAACATGCTATATTTACAGCTTCAGCCCAAAAATATTTTGGAAGATTAAATTGATTTAGCATTACTCTAGCCATCTCGCTTAGAGTTCTATTCTTTCGCTCCACAACACCATTTTGTTGGGGAGTTCTAGGACAAAAAAATTCATAAGAAAAACTATTTGAAGAACAAAAGTTTTGAAAATCAGCATTTTTGAATTCGCCACCATGATCACTTCGAATACGAGTAATCATGAAACCTTTTTTGTTTTATACTTTTTTGCAAAATTTTATAAATTCAAAAAATACATCATTTTTATTTTTAAGAAAGAAAACCCATGTAAATCTTGAAAAATCATCAACAATCATAAAGACATATAATTTACCGCCAAGTCTGACGATTCTACTTGGTCCAAATAAATCTATATGAATAAGCTGCAAAGGTCGAGAAGCACTTACAACGTTAATTGATTTAAAGAAGAATTTCGTAGCTTTGTTCTTTTCACATATACTACATACCGTATTCTTCTTGAAAACAATTTCTGATAAGCCTCTCACTAGCATTTTAGTAGAAAGTCTTGCAAATGAGTCCATTTTAGCATGTCCTAGACGCATGTTCCATAGCCAGCTTTCATCTTTGTTGGTCTATAGGCATCTACCTACATGGTTAGTGTCTTTCAACAAATAAAATACATAAATATTGTCTTACATTATTCCTTCAAAGACTGTTTTACTCGTTGATCCATCAATTATAGAGCATTTATCTTTTATGAAATTAATTCTATACCCATGATCATGTAAGCGACTGATACTAAGAAGGTTATGTTTTAATTCAGTGACAAGTCAAACATCTTTAATTACTAGACATGGAGACATACCTACATCACCGTTATTTATAATGTACCCTTCCAAGTTATTTTCGAAGAAAATATATCTTTCTTTCTTCATCGACAATGTTACGAATATAGATGCGTCACCGGTCATGTGCCGTGAGCAACCGATGTCGAGGATCAATTTGCTTTTAGAATGGGAAGGGCGGTCCACCTATGAGATAATTTACAGATGTAACCTTTGGTACCCATTTCATGAAGGGTCCTGGAGTGTTAGTTTTTGGTACACATTTCACGAAGGGTCCTAGAGTATTAGTTTTTGGTACCCATTTATATACATTTATATTAACCAATTTTCTAATTCTACATAGTGAAGAAATATATCCATTAGTACCACAATAATGATATTTAACATTAACATAATGATTGGAACTTTTGTTGGTATAATGGACATGTTGTGTGGTCTTATGTGAAGTGTGTGGATACTTGTAATATAATGCATGATTAGAAGGTTTGGATGTCACTGCCACATTTCTAGAAAAGGGTATTTTGGTCATTTCATAATTATTGTACATATTGTATATTTATGTATAGTATTATTTATTTATTGTTAGATGTTGCATTATATTTTGGAATTGTGTTAGTGGACCTAACTAGACAAGACTTGACTCATGGGCCAATATTTAGTTAGACTTGAGTCCAATAACTAGCCCAATTCTTTAAGTTAATGATTTAATTAGTCAAACCATTAGGAATAGAACATTCCTTAACTCGTTTCTTCATGACAACCCAATAGGGATATTTGGGTCTTTGTACCATTATTTGGAGAGGGGGCAACTGGCCGGCCTATTGAAGGGGGGAGAAAATTCTCTCTCCTTATTTCATTTTATTCTATTTTGGTGTTATTCTCCAATTCAACCCATCCCTCCACCAAAATTCCACCAAATTACTTCCAATTACTCTCATTCTTCACCATTATTAGATCTAGAACCAAGGAGGAGGCAAGGAGCACCAAGGAGGAGGAGATTGCACAAGTTGAGCCCTTTTCGTGTCCATTTGGAGAAATATATTGTAAATCCATCTCCTAATAGGTATAATTCAGATTTTTCTTTCTATTTAGACTCTAAATCAGTAGTTTAATCATTAGGAACCCTTACATGTGTTAGGCTACCTATAGGAAGAAGAATTGACTCCTAGGAACTCCTATTGTGAATCTTATTGTGTGTTTTGTCCAATTTAGGAGAAATCCGAGATTGGTGCACCATGTGTTTGTCAATGGGTCTAGTGGACCAAATTGATATGTGTTTGGTTGTGTGAGACTAGTATAATATCCACAATTGGATATGCTTAGGCCGTATCATAATAATTTAGTGATACAGGTTGATTTGGGAGGTTTTCTCTTCGGCACGGGGGTCAACACATGTCATATTTTGCCATGAACACTTGGATGGGTAGCTAGCACTTTGATTTGCTCTTAATTATGATATTTGACTTGTTTATAGCCTTTGGGTAGAGTTTGGTGAAGATTGGTAAGAGTATCTTGAGTATATCACAAGAATATCATATAACAAGTGTGATACTATAGTGAGGCACCCCTAGTGTTTGTTATAATGCCTTGGTGTGTGTATATATCTTATTTTAATCCTAAATTATATATTGATAGGTATATATTATAGTGTTATAATTATATTTATAATTATAGCTTGATACATATACACTAATCATGTTATATATATCTATATATATGTGTATGTTTTGCTTATGTCTTTAGAGTGTGTTATAGGTATACATTATTGTTATGTCTGTGTTATGAAGGAAGGGGTAGGCACAAGTGACAGATTTTCATGTGTGCATCTGTTGTGTCTAATGTCTTAGTAGTTGTATCATTAGGATACATTAGTGTATCTTGAGGATCCATAGGTGTTGTGCCATAGCTAACACTACAAGAATTTTAGGTTTTCGTGACAAGTGGTTTGTGACAAGTGTAAAACTTGTCATTGGAAGGAATATTTCTGTGAGAAGTAATTTTTGTTGTCACTTTTCATTTGATTTTGTGACAATAGTTGTATATCGTCACACATTTAAATTATTCAGTGACTATATTTTTATTGGTCGTCACTCAATATTGTCACTAAAATAAAATATTGATTTTTTAGAGAATCAAAGGCAAGTTTTATGTGACAAGTGAAAATACTTGTCACTTAAGATGTATTTAGTGACTTTCTTAAAGAATTGTAATAACAAGTTTTATGTGACAAGTAGAAATATTTGTCACTTAAGGTATATTATGTGACAAGTAAAAAAATTTGTCACTTAAGGTGTCTTTTGTGACTTTTTTAAAGAATTGTAATAGCAAGTACTATGTGACAAGTGAAAATACTTGTCACTTAAGGTGTATTATGTGACAAGTAAAAAAAATTGTCACTTAAGATGTCTTCTGTGATTTCCTTAAAGAACTATAAAAGAAGTAGTATGTGACAAGTGAAAATAATTGTCACTTAAGGTGTATTTTATGACTTTCTTAAAAAATTGTAACAACAAGTTCTATGTGACAAAGTTAAAAAATTCAGAATTATTTTTATAGAATAATAAATTCTAGGAAATTTGGTTAAAAGATAATTTTGGAATTTTTTTTCAAAGAACTATTCTACCAAACAGTCTAACGAAAATCATACATATTATTTTTATTTTTATTTACGAACTAATGGTTTTGGTGTAATGGTAGCATGTTTTATTCCGGATTAGAAGATTGCGTGTTCGAATTGCACAGGCTTAAAGTATAGATTTATTAGTTTTATTTTTTTATTCTTTTGACAAAATATACTTTTATTTTAATTTAAAATAATATACTATTTGTGACAATTGTGTGTCACTTATAATATTTATAGTGATGAGGTACGTTGTCACAGAAACTATTAGTGACAATCTTTGCTTATCATAGTTAAAAACCTTTTGTGATGCCATATTTTTGTCGTTACTTTATCTTTTAGCTACGAAGTATATGCAATGAAAGTACGTCGTTACTGTACTCGTCACAAAAGATGTGCACTGACGAGTTTCACAACTTTTGTGACAACTTTACATATCACAAAAACCCAATTTTTTTGTAGTGTAATTAGGAAGAGAGGAGGGTGTGAGCAGTCAGGCTTGAACATACAGCAGCAGTAGCAGCTGTATTGCTGCTGTGGTTGTTGCTGAAGGAAGGGGTATCTACCTGCTGTGCAGTGCACACATGAGCTTGCATACTACTATGCAGTAGGTGGACTAATCAGTGTGCTTGGGCAGCTGCGAGGCCATCCCTGCAATCGGGTAGGAGTAGGTAAGCTGATACCTTAAGTATCAATTAATACCTATGTTCACAGTGAGGTATGAGTATAGTTAGCAGCAACATTAACTGCTATAGGGGGTGCAGTGCAGTTCAAGTTAGTGTCGGGTTATATGATGAGTTGTATGCAACAATTTTCATACTACAACAGAGTTGTATAGCAACAACAGCTGTGAAGGTAAGTTAGTGTATATGAGTATCAGTTAGTATTGAAGTAGGATAGTATATCTTGAGTTCAGTTATGAGGTTGCCTTGAAATTATTGAGTTGTATATGAGAGTAGCAACTTGAGTATCAGTTGATACTTGTGGGTAGGTGCAGTGGTAGAAATAAGTTAAGTTATATTATATTAGATGTACATGTTAGTTGTTAGTTAAATATTAGTTAACTATCAGTTTGGATTAGTAGTTATATGTTATGGTAGATAAAGTTATATATATATGTTAGCATGTTAGTTAGTTATGAGTTAGTATATATATGAGGGTATATATATACACTAGTTAGCATAAGTATTAGTTATAGTTAATGTTGCTTCAAGCATTACCTTGTGATACGCAAGGTAATGATAAGGTATTTGGTGTCAAGAGAGGGTGTAGCTAGTGTGATACCGTGTTGGCTCAAAGCCAAGGTATCCATTTAGTATTAGTTTAGCTAGGAGATACTATATATATTATACTTGTATATTATATGGTATTTTTTTATATCTATTTTACGTATCTTATGATACGAAATAATGTTGATACTCTAGTATCATAATATAGCTAGTATAGCCTAGATATGTAGCATATGGACCCAATAACCTAGAGATGGACTCATACAACCTAGAAATAGTTTGTTTGACCAAGTTTGACTAGTTTGACCTAGAGTTAACCTAGTTTGACTATTTTGACTTAGACTTGGCCTAATGACCTAGATTGGGACTACTTTAACTTTTATTCATTCCAGAATCTTGTATTGATATAATATTCCATATGTTGGTCTCCGAGGTATCGTTTCGGACAACTTTGATACTATTCACCAAATTTTTTGCGAATATATTCTCTGATAGTTTCTCCTTTATGATATCTCTATGTTTCTTATAGTTAGTATAGATATCCTTGATTTTCTGACACTTGGTTTCACGGATTGGTATTCCTGGATCCAATATGAGATGTTATTCCTGGTAGTTCCTGGCATATTTCTTGTGTGAGCCCCATTGTTCTTATACATGTATTGCCACTGATTCTTAAGAAGATTAGCTCCCTTCTCATAGAATCTTGTGTTATAGCATGTCATGGTTGGATCCACTATACCAGTCGGGAACAGAGAGTATTTAGTGTAGATATGTGATAATACCCCAAAATTCTTTCTTTCTTTGCATAGTGTTAATCATACACAACACATATGATTAACCAGGTCATGATTCTCGAGCAAGTTCCCAAGCCGATCACATGTTGTCACTAGTACTCACCAAGATATATTTTTTGATTCTATATATGATATTCAGATCTCTTATATATATTTCCCGTATTTTCTTATTCCAGTATATTTCTGCCATGACCTATTCATCTTGCATATGCTCTTTATTTACTGTTACATAGTTTTTATCATTTATTGGAACTGCTATGAGATGTGTACTTTGCTCCAATCCTGATTGGATATATTTTTCCAGATGACACTGAGCAGTGGTATCCCACTCATTATGGGCCTCATGATGTAATTGGCTTAGAGCTAGAGACTGTGGCTCAGGAGGGACTCATCCCAGTTGAGATAAACAATACTTTACCTGTAGCTCAGTAGATAGGTTTATATTATAGTGGATTTGTCTCCATCTTTGGCAGTTAGTGCTCTTTTACTTTGAGACTCATTGGATATTATCTTCTATTTTATGAGTTGTATTATGACTCTTCAGTTCTTTATACCATATTCGTGCATTGTTCAATCTTATAGTTCTGTGATTGAGTATTCATATTTTATTGGTGGCGCTATATATCTTGATGATAATTATTGCTAGATAGTATAGTTTACCCAAATAACATTCTACCGCCAATTCTGCAGCGTAGGCTGGACATACCTACGTTCTTGTGCACTTACATTGGGTGTGGATCATGACACATTTTTAGTGGTGGCCTATGCAGGTCTTCGAGATCACAATTAGTGCGATTCGTAGTGGTGCTCTGATTTGAGTGTTATTATGAGCCTGTTTCTTTATATAGGATACAGGTTATTGGCAGAGAATACTCAATCACAACTAGGAAAAAACTCTATTGCTCATTTCAACTGTTCTTCCTTGATTTTTGATAATTGAGCTTTACTTATTTGAATATATTCTATCTTGTGCCATATTAATTTTTTTCTTCCACTTTGCCTCAGGATGCCGCCTAAGACTCGATCACAACAGAGAGAAGCAGATTCTGAGAGATCTACGACTTCCTGAGAGCCTGTACCAGTCACTTCTGCGATGATTTGTATATCATCTATATTCGGGGGTGTCACGATCCACCCCCAATGTAGGAGCACGAGTAGTGAACAACGTCCAGCCTATGCCGCAGAATCGATGGTAGAACGCTATTTGGGTAAACTATCTAACTAGCAATAATGATTATCAAGATATATAAAAGCCATCAATAAAATATGAATACTCAATCACAAATCTATAAGATAGAACAACGCACAAAATATGATATAAAGAACTGAAGATTCAAGTATAACTCACAAGACAGAAATAATATCCAATGAGTCTCAACAGAATAAAGTACTAACTGTCAAAAGCTAAAGACAAATTCAGTACAATAGAAGCCTATCTACTAAGCTACTGGTAAAGTTTCATCTGTCTCAACCGAGATGAGTCCCTCCTGAGCCAGTCTTTAGCTCTAAGCCAACTACGTCCTGAGGCCCGTAGTGAGTGGGATACCACTCCTCAATATCATCTGGGAAAAATATATCCAGTCAGCAAAGGAGCAAAGTACTAATCTAAAAACAGTTCTAATAAATGATAAAAACTATGTAACAGTAAATAGAGAGCATAAACAGGAGGAACATAGCATGGCAGGAATATACTGAAATAAGGAAATACGGGAACTACATACAAGAGATACGAACATCATATATAAAAAAATAACAACTATCTAAGTGAGTGAGTACCAGTGACAACATGTGATCGTCTTGGGTACTGTTCAAGAACCACATCCTGGTTAATCATACGTGTGGTATATGATTAACACTATTCAGGGAAAACAAGAACTCTGGGAAATGATCATATATCTACACTAAATACTTTCCCCCCCTGACTGATATAGTGAATCCAACCCTGGCACGTTATGACACGGGATTCTATGAGAAGTCGTAACTCTTCTCATGCATCAGTGTCCATACTCGAATAAGAACAACGGGTCTCGTACAAGAGATACGCCAGAAACTCCTAGGAATAACATCTCATGACGGAATCCAGGAATATCAATCCGTGTAACCAAGTGTCAGGAAAGTCAAGGATATTTACACTAAATACAAGAAACATAGAGGATATCATAAATAAAAAACTCTCAGAGAATATACTTGGCTGAAACCCGACTACTAATACCGAAGATGTCTGAAATGGTGCCTTAGAGACCTAAATATGGAATATTACATCAATATAAGGTTTTGAAATGATAACAAGTTAGACTAGTACAATTCTAGGTCATAAAACCAATTCTAAGTCAAAATAGTCAAAGTAGGTCAACTCTAAGTCAAACTAGTCAATCTTGGTCAAACTAGCTGTTTCTAGGTTGTATGAGTCAAACTCTAGGTTATTATGTCCAAACACTACTTAACTAGGCTATATTAGCTATATTAGGATACTAGAGTATCAATACTAAACCGTATCATAAGATACGTAAAATATGATATAAGAACATACTATATAAGATATGCAAAATAAATATATATAGTATCCCTAACTAACTAACTAACACTAAGTGGATACCTTGGATTTGAGCCAATACGAGATCACACTACCTAAACCCACTATTTGTACACAATACCATATAGCATGAGTAAGGCCTAAACCTTAACATTATCTTATGATAACTCAAGGTAACTAGTATTAGCACTAGAATCTACTACTAACTAATGTATATAGGTTTATACCAATCATAAGTATATACTATCCTTATATATAACTAACATACATTAATTCCTTTCAAAAGTAACTGATACTTTAAGTATCTCTACCACTTACCCACTACACAACAACTGCTCTTTCTCACCTGGAACACATGTGTGCAGGTCATCTTGCTCGAGCCTCACATCTACAAACTGCTTCCATGGTAGCCTCATTAATCACCTGCTACTGTACAAGGAACTTGCACATACTATTATGCTAATGCTTGGTGTTGTTGATACACTAACAACTTGTACTTAGCTCATAATCCCTCACATCGAACTGATGCACTCCCAGATACCCAAACCCAATCCAAAACTTGGACACATCAAGGTGCTGTGCTCCTAACATGCAGTGCACTATGTGCACTACCTGTACTACCAAGGTAGCTGCACATCAAAACTCCTTCACCTAACAACATTAACAACAAGGGTATCGGCTGCTGGCCCCAAATACAGAGCTGCACACAATTCGATAACACACTATAAATCCTTAACCTCTGATAACCCGACTCCTTCCCATCTATACAGTGCAAAAATCTTAACACAACATCAACTAACATCTATCTATATATATAGATATATGTATATCACTAACACATGAGAATAACATACAAATACATACATACACACACACACACACACACACACACACACACACACACACACATATATATATATATATATATATATATATATATATATATATATATATATATATATATATATATATATATATATATATATATATCAAACCAACACAATTTAGGTATGAACAATGCTAGCTAGAGTACAAATGGCTAACAAGGCAAATACACAAACACTTGGCGTATATCACACCGTATCACATTAATTCTATGATACGCTTGCGATGCAGCTCTAACACTTCATCAAATATATCACAAAGGATACGAGCAAGTTTAGAATCACAATTATGAACATTATAAAGTGCTAATTACTCAACTACGTGCTCGTGTCAAAATATGACATGCTCAAACCTCCGTGTCGAAGGAAAAACCCTCAAATCACCCCGTATCACCAAATTTGCACGATATGGCCTACACGTATCCAATTGTGGACACGACACTAGCCTCACATAATCAAATATATGTCAATTTGGTCTATTTGACCCATCGATAAACACAAGATGCATCAATCTCTAATTTCTCCTAAATTGGGCACACATCAAGCCATAACTTTCAAATTAGGGGCCCATAGTAGTCAATTCTTCTTCCTATAGGTAGCCCTAGTACATGGAAGAGTTCCTAATGATTAAACTACATATTTAGGGTCTAAATAGAAAAGAAATTTTAAGATGTACCTATTGGAAGATGGATCCCCAATGCAAGTCTCCAAAAGGATGCAAAGAGCTTTCAACTTATGCACTCTTCACCTTCTTGAAGATCCTTGCCTCCTCTTTTTCCAATAGCCTCCAATGGTGAGTAGAGAAGGAATTAAGAAAGAATTTTGTTGAGATTTGTGTAGGGAATGAAGCGATTTGAAAGAGAAAAATTCTAGATCTAGAATTTTTTGATGGCAAAAGAGAGGAGAGAGAATTTCCTCCTCTCCATATAGGCCGGCCACAAGTTTGCTCCCCAAAAAATGTGTAAGGTCCAAATTACCCCTTAGGACTTGTCATGAAGAATGTAATTAGGAAATAAAGCTTCTACTCTTAATGGTTTGACTAATTAATCACCAACTTAATGAATTGGGCTTGTTGTTGGGCTCAAGTCTAACTAGAAATAATGTTAGTCTAAGAGTCATGTCTAATCTAATTAGGTCCAATTATCCAAGTCCAAATATCATGCAGCCTACTAACAATAAATAAATAATGCCAGAATAAATATTTAACAAGCATAATAATTATTAAATTATGGAATGACCAAAATACCCTCCTTAGAAAATATGGTAGTGACAAGTCTACCTCCCTTAAAATAATTTTGTCCTCAAAATTCAAAGAAGAAAATACCCCAAGAAAAGCAAACAAAAATAGAAAAAAACATACCTCAAGGCACAAATAGATACAGGTAACACTCTCGTATTTCATCCTCCCTCTCCCAGGTAGACTCACCCGGAGAGTGATGTCTCATGCGACGCATACCAGAGGAATGGTCTTGTTCCTCAGCACCTTCTCTCTCCGATCCAGAATCTCACTGGCTGCTCTGGATAGCTAAGAGTAGGGCCTACCGCTATCTTTGATTGATCCAATAGGTGACTAGGATCCGCCATGTACCTACATAAAATACATGATGAACTACCTCCAATGCAGGTGGTAAGTCTAGTCTGTAGGCAACTGCACCGATCCTCTCGAGAATACTGAAGGGTTCGATGAATCTCGGACTAAGCTTCCCACCTCCACCGAAGCTAATCGTGCCTCGTATCGAAGAAATCCTCAGAAACACCAGATCTCCAACCTAGAATAAAATACAACCTTAAGAACTTAATCTATAACAAACAACCAATATCAAGCACAAAACAAGAATCTAAAACTATACCTTAAACTCCAAAGGTCTCTGGTGGCTATCGTCCCAATCCCACTATCTGTCCTGCGCCACCCGAAGTCTATCCCTGATAAGCTTAACCTTCTCCGCTGCATCCACTACCATCTCTAGCCCTAGTAAATCTCTCTCTCTAATATCATCCCATGATAAGGGAGTACGACATCTCTGACCGTACAGAGCCTCAAATGGTGACATCTCTATACTGGCCTGGTAGCTGTTGTTATAAGCAAACTCTATCAAATAGAGATGGTCCTTCCAAGATCCTCCAAAATCTAGTAAACAGGTGCACAGCATATCCTCGAGAGTCTGAATGGTCCTCTATGGCTGCCCATCTGTCTGGGGGTGATATGCAGTACTGATCTTGAGCTGGGTGCCCAAGATCGCCTGCAAACTCCTCCAGAAATGAGAAATAAAATGACTATCCCGATCCGAAACTATGCTGACGGGAACCCCATGTATCTTGACAATCTGCCTCACATACAACTCTGTCAGCTTCTCCGTAGACAAACCTACCTTGGAAGGCAAAAATTAGGCCGACTTGGTCAACTTGTCAACGATGACCCAAATTACGTCTTTTTCTCCTAGAGATCGTGGAAGTCCGGACACAAAATCTATAGTAGTGTTCTCCACTTCCACTCTAGAATAATTAATGGCTGAAGTAAACTGCCTGGCCTCTGCTTCTCGGCTTTCACCTACTAGCACTCCAAGCATCTGGATATAAACTATGCCACCTCCATTTCATGCCATACCACCACACACTCTCTCGCATATCCCGATACATCTTGTTGGAACCTGGATGCATGAAATACTGAGAGCGATGTGCTTCCTGTAACACCTTCTCACGCCACTCTCTACTAGGCACAGATAATATGGTTCCATGCGTCAAAGATCCATCCTCTACAATGGTAAAATTATCCTCCAATTCGACTTGAACCTGTGCTCAGATGCCCCTCAGAGACACGTCCTCATACTGAGCTGCCTTAATCCTGTCTATGAAAACTGAATGTATCTGTAAACCCCACATACACCATCATCTGGCGTTCGAATCCATGATTCAGTGCCGAGAAAGGTGGCAGTTTCAATGGTGACAATACCGGCTCGACAGTAGCCTAGACAACAACAACAACAGCAGCGCCAGGGAGCACCGATGGGTTAAACTTACTGTGGCAAGGTAGGCCATACTAGAGATATATGTAGGATAGCCAATGGGTTGTGTATGAGGTGTGGCAGTCTACATCACCAGATTGCCAATTACTCGATGATGAAGAGGCCAGGAGGGTCAGTCTAACAGTTACCAGCACTGCAAGCACCATGGGCAGCCCAGTAGAGAGGGCCAGCAATAGCAGTAAGACCATTAGCTCAACGTCCGTTACTAATGCAAGCTGAGATGTACAAGCAGCAGCAGAACCAGCAGCAGGGCCAGCAGAGACCACAACAGTGTCATCAAGGGAGACAGCAGCGAGGAGCACGGTAGGGCAAAGGGCAAGCATTCACCTTGTCCTTAGATGAGACTTTAGCATCAGGTGACGTGGTGGCAGATAATATTTCTGTCGTATCCTTTCCTGCTGTAGCATTGTTTGATTCAGGCGTATCTTATTCATTTGAATCTACACGATTCGTGACACATATTCGACTAGAGTTTGAGGCATTGCCAGAGAGGTTGAATATACTCACTGGTAATGGGCTCGTAGGAGTTTATAGAATATGTATAGCGTGTCTGGTCGTAGTGTGCGGGTATTCACTACCAGCACGATTGATCAAGTTTTCTATGGGTAACTTTGATGTTATCTTAGGCATAGACTAGCTGAGAGACAGTCATGCTATAATAGATTGTCATAAGGGTAAGGTATTATTTAGTATCCCAGGTATGAAAGGTTTCACCTTCGACAGATATGTGGAAGACCAACATGAAGAGAGGATCGCAGCGACAACATTAGTAGAAGAATAACTCCCTGAGATAGTTAAGGAGTTCTTAGACATCTTTTCGAAAGAACCACCAGGGTTACCCCCAGTAAGAGACATTAAGTTTTGCATAGAATTGATCTCTGGGGCAGGGCCAATATCTTATAAAGTTTACCAAATGGCACTATCATAGCTAGACATACTGTACCAACATATAGAGGAACTGAAGTCAAAGAAGTTTATTCGATCCAGTGGATCACCTTGGGGAGCGTCGGTGGTTCTAGTGAAGAAGAATGATGGGTCATCATGGTTATATATCGACTACAGACAGTTGAACGCTGTAACAGTGAAGAACAAGTATTCATTACCTAGGATCGATAATTTTTTTGATCAGCTGAGTGGAGCCAAGATTTTCTCCAAGATCGATCTTCGATCAGGGTATCATCAAGTAAGAGTTCAAGAGCAAGAGATACCCAAGACAACATTTAGGTCAAGATATGGGCATTATAAATTCTTAGTTATGCCATTCGGACTGACTAATGCTACATCGATATTTATGGATTTGATGAACTGTATTTTCATGCCATACCTAGATCAGTTCGTGGTAGTTTTCATAGACAATATTCTTTTTTATTCCAGTAGCGAAAAGGAACATGAGGAGCATCTTCGGAAGGTCTTACAGATTCTAAGAGAACACCAGTTATACACAAATCTCAGCAAGTGTGAGTTTTGGTTAGATTACATGTCATTCTTATGTCACATCATCTCTGGATCAGGAGTCGCAGTAGATCCGAAGAAGGTTGAGGCCGTAGAGAGTTGGCCAATTCCTAAGACAGTAGCTGAAGTGCGTAGTTTCCTAGGATTTACGGGATACTACAGAAGGTTCGTAGCAGACTTTGCAAGAATTTTAGTACCGCTGACTCAATTAACGCGTAAGGAGGCTAAGTTCGACTGGTCAGCAGAGTGCCAAACATTATTTAAAGAATTGAAGAAGAAATGGATTTCAGCTCCGATTCTCACGCTTTTAGTAGGTTCTGGAGGGTTCACGGTATATTATATTGCGTCAGGCAAAGGACTTAGGTATGTATTAATGCAACACGAAAGAGTGATTGCTTATGCATTACGGCAACTTTGAGATCACGAAAAAAATTAACCGACTCACGATTTGGAGTTGGCAGCGGTAGTATTTACACTTAAGCTATGGAGGCATTACTTGTGTGATGATCAGGTAAAAATATTTATAGATCACAAGAGCTTAAAATATGTATTCACCCAGAAGGACTTGAACATGAGGTGGAGAAGGTGGCTAGAATTGATAAAGGACTATGATGTGGAACTTCAATACCATCCAGGCAAGGCAAATATAGTAGCGGATGCTCTTAGCAGGAGAGGTAGTACATTTATGTTGATATCGCAGCGGCATATCTTAGAAGATCTTCGAGAATTTGGAATTGAGATCATACTTCCACAAGATGTAGGAGTATTGGTTAGTTTACAGGTGCAATCTACCATTATAGAGAGGATTAAGGCAGCTCAGGAAGAGTATCCGAAAGTTCAGAAGCTTCGGGCGGAATGTGAATCTGGTCTCAGAAAAGAGTTAAATATTTATGAAAATGGAACTCTTAGGTTCAAAAATTGTCTCTGTGTACCAAGTAGAGATATCTGACAAGAAGTAATGACCGAGGTATACAGTTTCCAGTATTCAATTCATCCAGGAGGTACCAAGATGTATCAAGACATCAAACAATATTTTTGGTAGAATGGGATGAAGTGGGAGATAACACAATTTGTTTCTCGGTGTTTGGTATTTCAGCAAAGAAAGGTCGACCAGCAGAGATAAGCAGGATTATTGCAGCCGGTCCTATTCCAGAGTGGAAATGGAAATATATCACGATGTACTTTATGACGGTTTACCTAGATCTCCGACTGGTCGTGATGTAGTTTGGGTAATGGTAGATCGTCTCACAAAAGTAGCTCATTTACTTTCCTTCCTAGTAGGGAAATCCACAGAGCAGTTAGCGGAGATGTACATGCGACAGATAGTAAGATAGTATAGCGTCCCAGTGAGTATCGTATCAGATCGAGACACCCAGTTCACTTTAAATTTTTGAAAGAGTTTGAACCAGAGTTTGGGCACTAAGTTAAGATTTAGTACCGCTTATCACCCTTAGACAAACGGGCAATCAGAGAGGACCATACAGACATTGGAGAATATGTTGCTAGATTATACTTTAGACTTTGGTGGGTCTTAGAAAGATCACCTACATCTCGTCGAGTTCTCGTACAACAACAGTTATCAGGCCAGCATCCAGATGGCACCCTTCGAAGCGTTGTATGGGAGAAAGTGTAGGTCACCATTGGCATGGGATGACATTGCCGAACGAAAGATGTTAGGCCCTGAAATGATCAAGCAGACAGTAGAAGTTGTCAAGCAAATCATAAAGCGACTTCGGGTTGCGCAAGGTAGGCATTGACATTGGAAAAATCAGCATCGTAGGGCATTAGAGTTTTGTGTCGGTGACCACGTATTCTTGCAAATTTCTCCAACCTATGGAGTCATTAGATTCAGGATTCATGGGAAGCTTAGTCTATGATACGTCGGTCCATTCATTATTCTCGAGCGGGTAGACGATGTTTCTTATTGTGTTATCCTTTCGCCTTCGCTACGTTAGATGCACGATGTATTTTATGTATTAGCTGGGTAGGTATATCCCGAATCTGAGTCATATCCTCGACCATTCTGAGCTAGTCATTGGTACTGACTTGTCTTACGAGGAGCAGCCCGTATCCATTTTGGACCGAAGGAAGAAGGTGCTCAAGAATCGGACTATTCATCTTGTCCGAGTTGCTTGGGGTTATCACCCTTTGGGAGAGTCAACGTGGGAGCACGAGGATGATATCCGGTCTCGGTATCCGCACCTATTCAACTCGGAAGGTATATTTGTTCTTATGCCTTGGTATTTCGAATCTCGTAATTCGTTTATCCATGCTAGGTGGTACTGTTTCTTCATATGCTTGAATTTGATTGCATGATCTTGTAGATAGTGTAGTGCTTGTTTTGATTTCTCTAGTTAGCCTTGGGTTTGAATTTCGAGGACGAAATTTTTCTAAGGTGGGTAGAGATGTCACTCCCCGTTCCCGAAATAGGTATTTTGGGATATATTTATTTCTTGCTTGTATCTATTTCTACTTAGAGTGTTTCTTGCTCACATGATTAATATGTTGCATGCATGGAGACTAGACCCATTCTTTGGTTTAGCATGGTTCATGGTTTATTTGTGGGTTGGTTTATTCATGAATTTGAACCCACGGTCTAAACCTCAACCCTAGCTATATAAGCTAACTTGTTTCTCTCTCTTCCCTCATTCTTCATTTCCCCTATTTTTTTATTTCTAGGCAAGTACACCATGCACCACATGGAGAAATCCTTTAATTTTTTATTCTTGCTTTTTCTTATATTTTATTAGTCTATTATGTGCTTATGATGATTATAAACACCTTTAATACTTGGAGTTTTCGGTTTTGATGAGTAAATTTATGTAGATCTACTTTTATAACTTAGGGTTTCATGGGTTCTTTGAGTATTTGGTGGTTTTGATCTACTAAAATACAGTATTTTTAAAAAATAGTTTTTGGGATGGATGGAGCACTTCATTTCGAGTGTTTTGGCTTTTTGTTCATTCAATTCGGAGTTAAAATATAGTTTTTATGAAGAAAATAAAATTTTGGTTTTGGAGATTTCTCCATGGCTGAACCTGATATTTGTAACAATGAAGATCTCATGCAGACAACACCATATGCGACAGAGAGGGCTATGTGGCATGAAGATGCTATACGACATGAACTCTTTGTTGTATACTAGCATGCGTCCATCTCTTTTGGACGCATGACTGACTAATACATATGAGTTCTGAAAGGACTTCTTATGTTTAGTCGCTGAACGAACGAAAAATTTGCTAAGTCCAAAATACTCAATGTGGCATCGAATCCCATGAGACACAGACATTTATGCGACAAGCAGGGTATGTGGCAACCATACTTGGACGTATGACTCTGAGACCGTGGCACATCTTTTCATAGTTTTATCTTTTCTTTCTGATACACTTTATGTCACATCATACTTTATGTCACATCTGTCACGTCCCAGTCCCAAAATGACGAGGGACTGAGCACGTGAGCAATGGCCAGCAGCACGCACCGATGGACAACCCAATTTAATGGATCCATCAGGGCATGCTTAAGCTGTAGTCTAGCAGTAATGTGTTACAAGTCTCAGGCCTTTCTAATCTCATCCACAGAATAACACAGATTAATGCCAGAAATAATGCAATGGAATGAAATAAGCAATATCAAATAAGGTTATCTCGGGAAACAATTCCGAGAATTAGTCTGTTACATTTAAGGAAATAGACAGGAAATAAAATGCTGATAATGGAAAATACTGTGCAGCTGAAGCCGGTGCTCAGGTGAAGTCTTCGGCCACTATCTCGTCCTCGGTTCCGGGTTCTGTTCCAAGGAGTGCTCCTGTACCGTACACCTCGGGGAAGTTCTCCTCGGCTATACCTGGGGACATAGTCCATTCCAGGTCCTCAGGGGACATAACAAGGTACAGAAAATACAAGCCAAAACATATGCAGTGCAGCAATAAAATAGACAGCAGGGTAAATATATAAATCAGCTAGTGATATGCATATGAGAGTTTAGTCATACTCAGGCTGACTACTACAGGATCAGTGTCGAAGAAACCATAGCAGTATTTTCTTGAGGAGCCAGTAAGGAACCAAAGCTCTGTATCAGAGTCTAAGGCACCGCCAGATATAAGTATTTATATTATATTATATTCAGCCTTGATATGACAATACTCTCCCCACCCCATGAAATCTCACGTCACAGTTCCAGAATATATCAGGTACCAGTCACGCAAGTTTGAACTAATGCAACGAGTCAGGCTAGAATCTAAGCATTTAAACGGGAAATGACATAAAAATGTAACCTATACGGAATCACCCAGTATATGTCAGGTAATTCCGTCACATGAATAGTATCAGGTGTTCTGGGTTAAGCAGTTAAACAAGTTACATGGGAATCTACCAAAATATCTGAGAATTGACAAGCTTTATGTTCCTACTGTTGCAAAATTAAACCAAAAAAATATATAGCAAGCTGCAGGGTTTGGCAATGTATACTTGCCCTCTGATGTATAACTAAGTCCAGGAATTATTTAGCAAGACTGCAAGTTTTGACGAGGTACACTTGCCTGTGGTTCCGGCTATGTTCGCGGTTCTGACTTCGGCGGGGATTGTAGGCGGTACCCCGGTTGCTGAAACAAACATCACCATCAGATCCAGAAAATATCAATCAGCTAGAAACGCCTGTCCTTGGGTCCAATTTGGAGACAAGGGCAGAAACGGCAGTTTCGGGTCAAAACGGGGTCCACATGTGGGCCCGCTTCGCACCGAAAAATGCGTCAGGGTCAACGGTCTCCAAATTCACCAAACTTAGTGTCAACAGGTCAGGAACGCTGATACGAACCCAACGGAACTTCCAGAATTGGATTCCGATGAGCCGAACACAAAATCGCCCGTCGAGCGGGGCCTGTGGGGCCCACGACATGCGATTTCGTCAACGTTCTCAGAATCGAACCAAACTTGGCTCACAGGACCAGCGTATTGCTACGAGTCCGATGGCGCAAGTTTCGTCTCGATCCGACGTGTGTACACCAAGTTAGGGTGACACGGGGTCTGGTTTTTCCTGTTTTTGGATCGCGGTGTGCGATCACCACAGGACGCGATGCCCCGAACAGTTTGTCCGGACACCGAGAGGGTCATACAGGCTTCGCAACGCAATTTGCAGAATCGAAAACGGAGCTACGAGTGAAAAGATACACGCACCTGAAGGGGACCCGGGAAACAGGGCAAAACCGTGTCCGACACGTGTCCGGACACGTGTCCGGACACAGGACACAAAAAATTAGGGTTAGGGTTTGGGGAGTCGGCCGGCGGCGGGGACGGCGCTGAGGCGGCGCTGGGCGGCCGGGCTCGGGGGCACAGCGCGGAGGGCGGTGCGGCGCGGGGACGGCGGCGCCGGGCTCGCGGCGGAGCGGCGCAGGCGGCGCAGAGCTTTGCTGCGGCTGCTGCCGTTGCTGTCGACGGGCGGGGGAGACGGCGGCCTGTGGCTCTGCCGGCCGGAGGAGGGGGCGAGGCGGCGAGGCGGGTGAGGCGTCGGCGGAGGCGAAGTGTCGTGGCGGTGGGTGGTGGTCGACGGCCAGGGGGAGGTCGAGGGGGTATTTAAAGGGGAGGCACGGCGAGGGCGAGGCCGGGGAAGGCGGGCGAGGGGGTGGACGTGGGGTGAGGCGCGGCGTCGTGGGCGCGGCGGGGCGCACGACGCGGCGGAGGCGGCGCACGAAGCGGCGGTTGGCCGGGTCGTGGGGGGGAAAGATCCGGGTACGGGCGCGGGCGGGTTCGGGTCTGACCGACCCGACCCGACCCGATAGCCCAGCGGGCCGGGTTGGGCTGGGCCGAGGGTTTGGGCTGGGCTTAAAAAATTAAAAATAAAATAAAAATAATACTAATAATAATAATAATAATAATATCCAGAAAGTTAATTAATAAATTAAATAAATAGTTTTCAGGCATTTAAAAATAGGTCCGGGGTCCGATAAATTCCAGAAAAATTGTCCTAAGTCCAGTTTTTCATTTTACATCCAAAAATATTATTTTCATAATATTTTAATATTGTTTAATATTAATTAAAAATCATTGAATAATTAAAACCCTGTTTTTAAATTACAGAAAAATCCCAGAAAATTCCAGAAAATTGTGAAAAATTCCAGTTTTAAAATTTTGAAAATTCAGGGGGTTTACACATCACTGACACTTTAATTATTCCCCGTCGCCTCATCACTTATCCCGAGGAGTAGACCTATCCCTGGCCCTTTGCTGCATAACTCTATGCGGCATGACTCCATGCGTCCAGGATTGTCATACGGCATGACTTCTCGTGCGACCTTGATCCTTCTGCGCGCATGCGACCTCTTATATACGTTTTATTGGACTAGTTTTGGTTGAATGTTCCTTTGGACTTTATGAGTGGTATGTGTGACTTTGATGACCACAAAAGTATTAGACCCATCTATGCGTCATGACCCGACCACTTGTATCCGTGCTGATACGCTTACTACATGCCATGTGTTTCTACGTGCTAAGTGTCCCTACACAATTATATTACATGTTTATACTGTGGTGTACCTATGCGCTACGTGATATGTGATATAACTCAATCTCCAGCATGGACAAAAGGGTTAGTCAATGACCAAGCGTGGCTAGGATCTGTTAATTGTTGTATCACGCGGGGGTGAATCCAAATTGAACTATCAAGTGATTAAGTGGATTCGTATCTAGCATGGCCGTACTATGGTATGTCATATAAGGGGAATACCATGTGACCACGCCATGAGATTCCAGTTAACATTAGGGTTAATTAGGCAACTATAGAGCATTGTGAGGAAATAGAATCTTGAGATCGTGCCTAACTAGCCACCTCTAGTCATCTTAATTGGGGTGTGCAAGTTAGTCCCCATGGATATTATTTAAATTCTAATATCCGAATACTATATGATACTATGTGTTCTATGCGATCTTAGCACGGTGGCCTTACGAGGGACCGGTGCATACTACTATATGCTATGTGGCGATTTATGGCTCGGCTAACCCTGCTAGTAGCAGGTTCGATCTGAGGATTTCTATATGCATAAAACCCCTGGAATAACCCAGACTCCATCTAGTAAGCTGTACAAGTGATTGGTCGATTATATAACTGAGCGTGTTTGTGTATTGTATTTGCTGTCAAATAGTCTAGGGACATGGACTATCATGGTGCGATGGTTTAACCCCTGTCCTTGTTTGGTTGTAGGATTAGATTATTGTGTCATGATAGGCTATAAACCGAAACTATGGGACATGACTATATATATATATATATATATATATATATATATATATATATATATATATATATATATATATTATAAGCTAGTTTTATTTCTGTATTCGTGCTTCCTTTGTGGTACTTGCTATTTGGGGTCTAACCCCACTAGTTTTGCATGGCCAGGTTTAGAGCCACCACCCGAGGATCAAGCGTACTTTCTCTGAACAATGGCGCACACCAGGCAGATGGACCATAAGGGAAACAAGTAAGTCTCTTCTTCCCTGCTCGTTATTTCATATTTTACTCATTTTGGGCATTTAGACACCGGCACATGTTAGCCGTGAATTTGGATATTTAGTTCCCTACATGATTGTAATTAATCAGACTGCAGCTGATCATGGTCATGTACTCTTGTTACTCTGCCAACCTTCTTATTTTTGCACAGTTGGTTCTTGAATGTTGTGGCAGGGCGTTTGGGACACCTTACTTCCTTGTCATATACGTTCTATGTTTATTGTTCTTATTTGAATGATTGAGACATTAGACATTCTATATGACCCTAAGTATCTTGCTTGTAGTATGCACCCCTTTGTCTAGTTACAGCCGTGACCGCCATACGATATTCTATACCTTGTACGGGGGAGCTGGCCAAGTTCGTCTACGTATTACGGTACTAGGGCGTGACAATATATAAATAGTATATGTCAATGTCATCTCAACTCCAAACGGAGAAACAATATGGTATAGGATAAAGATAAAGAATACTCAATCACAATATAAAACTAAAGGAGGATGAAAGCAAGATATGAAATAAAAGAGAGAAAAAGAGTCACAATACATCTATAAGTCTAAACATAACCAACCCCAAAATAATATATACATGCCATGAGTCTAAAAATGAGACTAATACAATGTCCAAAATATATAACTAAGCCTCCTGAGACACTGGCACTAGGTCTTTCTGCTCTAGGGGAGAATCCTCTAATGGCTCTCCGTCCTACGGCCCGTAATAAGTGGGACACTGATCAACAAGCCAATCATCTGAAAAATATATTCAGTCAGAATTAGGGCGAAGTACATACATCTGAAAGCAGTTCCAAATACATAATAAAGCATATATAACAAATAATAGAAAAGAATACAAGATAACTAGCAAAAGAAAATAAAATGAACTAGAGTGAACATGTGAAGTAGTGGAATGTAAGAACAAGCAATATGAATAACTGCAAGTAATGAAACTAGACAAACTAGCTAATGTGCCATATAGTACAAGTTTATTATGTGATCGATTTGGGTTGAACACGATTACAATATGGTAACTCAACCACACGTGTGATATGTAATCAACATATACACGAATACGCTGGGCTTGATCACATAACCAACTCTTACTCCCCCATTCCCAACCAATACTCATGGATCCAATCACGACACATTACGAACACGAATATGGACACACTGAACACGAGCAGTGTATGAACACGAAGTACACGATAATCAATACCCGATACACATGATGAAATATATGTGAAGGAGTACCCGCTGAACATGGTAAGGGGATAACATCTCTTGACAGGATCCATATAGTACCAGTCCGTGTAACCACAATGTCGGAATCAAGTATACAGTTCTAGAACATGTGATATATACACTATCATGAAATAAAAACTAATAGAGAGATGTACTCGCCTCTGGTCCTGAGTAAAGGGTGTCTCTCGATACCCAAGCTTGTGTCACACAATCCTATTTAGGAATATCAAGTTAAATGGTGTAATAAAGTGATAAATGCTAAAATAAGCTAAAACATGATTTTCTAGGTCAATGCTAGGTCCATACCAAGTTAGTTGGTCTCTATTAGTCACTAACTAGCTAAAATTAACTTATTAACTAGACATTATAAGTCAATACTAGCTTCCTTAGTTAATAACACTAATAACTATATATTAAGGTATTATATATATATATCTATATACTAACTAATATCTAATTAAATAACTATCTAACTGATACATAACTATTTAACACTTACTAACTAACTGATACTTATATCCTAACTGTTATCACATTAGTGACTAACCTCTAATTAGTATTTACTACAACTAACAGTTAATAACTAACATCCAACTTAGTTGATTAATTATCTACTGTATAATAACTGATATCATAATTGTAACAGCTATTCCACAGATCTGATACTCTACTAACTTAGCTTCTAACATCTAAACTAAAAAAAATACTAACTGACATTCACTTCATAATCAATTTCACTTCACTTAAACCCAACCCCCAATCTACTGATACTGCAGTGCTATTCTAAATATTAGGATACCTGAATCCCCTTACGGTGTTGCTGTTTACCCAATTTATCACTCGCTGATGCTGTGTGGTCCTATTGCTTGATTCCAGGTGACTGAACACTGCTACTTGGGTGTGCAATCTGGCATATCCCAAATTCCTACTTGTATTGCACAAAGGCACTGCCCCTCCATCTCAGATGCCTTAACCCGACTGCACTCTTGGCCAGTCAATTATTCTCTTCACCAAACACTTGATGTCATCCTAATTGAAACTAATACTAACTGCACATATACTAACTGACATATCAGTATACTAATACCGATTATCCCAAATACTCGAACCCTAAATCAGTTCAATTGTTGCTTGCTGCTGCTGCTAAACACTAAGTTTACTCTGTACAGTTGAACTAACATTCACCCCTTCTCAAAATACCTGTACACTTACGTGCATCAGTCAACTGAAACATAATTGATAGCAACTTGCTGATGCTACCTTAATATCCTTAATATCCTTCACTCTCCGTTTATATTACCTGTTCTTATTTCCCCACATAGCTTCCCTTATTTGCTACCTAGTGTTGTTCTTACATGATGGTGTTCTTATCCTATTACTGCTGCTATTGCTATTGTGGTTGTTGCTCCAACAATGTTGCACCCGACCCACACATATTTCTGCAAGGGCAACCTCAGTCATATTGCTCTGCACCTCAGTGCAGTCCTCCCCAAAGCCTGTAGTGACTGCACATTAATCCTCCCCAAAGCCTGCAGTGACTACACATTGTAGTCCTCACCTCACTCAAACCTCTCATCTACTGCAACACCCTAAGGAACACTCTCCACTAATCCAACACTAGCATACTAGATCACCTCACCTCAGGCATACTGATACAGCACCAACCTTGACCTAGGTGCACACTGACAGTTTAAATGTATGCACACAAGCACACACTCCACTCTTAACTGGTCACATGGACTCTCACCCTCTCAACACATACGAGTACACTCTAGTGTAGGTACATCTATAAATATATATATATATATATATAGACACAATTAGGATATATATATATATATATATATAATTATTAGATTAAACACTATATATGCAATATCTCATACACTATGATACACTCCCAAAACCAAAACCCAATTTCTCTATAATAACCATCCCCACATAGCAATTACACCTAATAATAGCTATTAGAACAAATTATAACATGTATTGAAGAGAAATCATACAAAACATCCAAAATGAGCTCTGTATTACTCCGTATCACAAAATACCATGATACGGCCTCCACATATCTATTTGTGGATACGTATCTAGTCTCACACTACTGATCTAAATCTAATTAGATATAGTTGGTCTCATGACACACAATTGATGTGTCAATCTCATAATTTCTCCTATTTGGACACAAAATACCATGTACAAATCACCAAACTTAACCAAAGAGCCTAGAACTTCTTTCTATAGGTAGCCCAATGCCATGGAAGGGTTTCTAATGGTCAAATGCATGATTAGGACCCTACAATGAAGAAAATTTTAGAAATTACCAATTGGAAGATGGATTCCCAATAAAAACTCAAGTGGACACGCTCCGGACATGATCTCTCCACCAAGCTTCTCCTTCTTGTGCTCCTTGCTTCTCCAAGCTCCAAAACTCATTGAGAAATAAAATGACAGGGAATAAAAGTGAATTAAGAGAGAAATTAATGGAGGGAAAAGAAAAAAAAATTGGGATCTAGAATTTGAGATCCAAAGAATGAAAATGAAGGAGGAGAGAGAATGAGAGCCCCCCTCTTAATGTAGCCGGCCATATTCCTTTCCTTCCAAGTCTCATTGAATGTCCAAATCACCCCTCTACATCCAATTATGAATAGGATTAAGGATGAGCAATTTTGGAAGGTCTCTAATTAAGTCAAATTAAGTCTAATCCTCCTAACAAATTAGTGGGAATGGCTATTGGGCTTGGGTCCATGTTGGGTTCACTAGTTGTCATAATAAGTCTAATTGGTTCACAAGTGTCAAGTCTAATTAATAGGCTAGTCCACTAATTAATAAATAAATAATACAAGGCACAAATAAATATATAGCATACTAATAAATAATATTTATTCCTAAAATTAAAACACAAGCCAAATTACTAAACTACCCCTAATTAGAAAAGTGAGAGTGACAATGACGATCCAGCAGCATCAGAGTGACGTACTCACTCAGTCGGTCCAAACAGCTTTGGAGCGAGGTGGTTCTCAGATTCATAATTCTATGACCAGCTTCAGGCGTCTCAGTCCTCCATACTTCTATGGCACAGAGGATGAGATTTCGTCTGATGCTTGGCTGCAGGACACTGAGGCCATCTTGGAGGTAGCATGGACTCCAGCTAGAGAGTGTGTAGCAGTAGTAAGGAAATAGTTGTTGGACTTGGCTCCTGACTGCTGGACAACGCAGGAGGGTTTTCTCACAGCACCGATTCTATGGGCATTTTTTAGTGAGAGGTTCCAGGAGAGGTATTTTGATATGGTGGTGCATGACGAGCTTCAACAGAGGTTTAACAACGTTAGGCAGAAGTGCAGGACCGACGATGGTTACGCAACGGAGTTGGGAGGCTTAGTCGATTTGCTCCAACTTTTGTAGCAATCGAGTTGGATAGGGCGAGAAGGTTCCAGCAGGGACTCAATTTAGAGATTATCTTGGTAGTGGAGCAGTATAAGTTTCAGACCTTTGATGCAATGATGCGGGCAGCCAGGAGGTATGAGTAAACATCGCTGAGGATTATAGATCGAGTTGGGAGCCAGAAAAGGCCCAACATTTCAGGAGGATCAGCATCCCACTCATCAGCACCGGCTCTAGCAGTTTGAGCCCTGAAGATTGGATCCTCGAGGGGGACAACATCATCTCAGCAGTCTTCCCAGATGCTCCTTCAGCAGAGGCAGTCATCATCTTCTTCTTTCCGTAGTTGTTTTCATTGCGGGAAACCCGTGCATATAGTATTATAGTGCCGTAGGGCACATGGATTGTGCTTGGTGTGTGGGGCATCAGACCACATGGTCTGAGCATGTCCTAGGAGGAACCAAACTGGATCATCATCAGCCCAGTCAGTAGTTCGGCCAGCAGTACTAAGTACAGGGCACCAGCACCAGTACAATAATAGCAGATTCAGAGGCCTTTGCCTCCACAGGATCAAGCATTCCAGCAAAGGCCGCAATAGTATGCGCAGGTCCAGGCACATGAGAGACCTAGAGATCAGCAACAGAGGGGACCAGCACCCAGAGGGAAGGGTAGAGACTTCTTGATATCGATGGAGGAGACTTTTGTGGCAGGAGAGGTGGCAACATGTACCATTCTAATTCACTTTTATTTAGCTTCATCTTTATTTGATTATGGTGCATCGCATTCTTTTATATTTGCACGTTTTGCAATACGAGTTGGATTGGAGTCTGAGTCCTTACCTGTAAGGTTGAATATACTTACTGGTAATGGTCTAATAGGAGTAGATAGAGTATATCCCTCGTGTAGAGTTATAATGTGCGGGAGAGAGTTTTTCGTAAGGCTGATAGTATTTTATATAGGCAATTATGAAATCGTCCTTGGGATGGATTGGTTGAGTTTGAGACACGCGATGATAGATTGCCTTAGTGGAAGGTTATCTTTCGTATACCTGGTGGAGAGGAGTTCTCATTCTTGAGAGGTACAATAGAGTCACCGGAGGTTACATTTATGATGGCAGAGACTGAGGAAGCACAGTTTCCCAGAGTAGTTAGTGAGTTTCCTGAAGTATTTCACGATGAGATACCAGGTGTACTACCAGTTAGAGATATGGAGTTCTACATTAATTTGATCCCAGGAGCAGAGCCAATTTTAGAGAGAGTTTATAGGATATCACCATCTGAGTTGGAGATCTTGTACCAGATAATTGAGGAGTTGAGAGCCAAGTGTTTCATTAGACCTAGTTCATCGCCTTGGGGAGCCCCGTTACTTCTTATTAAAAAGAAGGATGGTTTATTGTGTTTAGTTATTGATTATAGAACACTAAATACAGCAACCATTAATAACAAGTATCTCGTGCCTATGATAGATGACTTGTTTGATCAGCTCAGTAGAGCAGCTGTATTTTCTAAGATCGATTTATGGTCTGTGTATCATTAGATCAGAGTCAGAGAGCAGGACATATCCAAGACGATATTCAGATCTAGATATGGTCATTGGGAGTTCCAAATTATGCCATTTGGAGCGACCAATGCACCATCTATATTCATGTCTCTCATGAATAACATCTTCATGCCTTATCTAGACTAATTTTTGATAGTGTTTATTGATGATATCTTGGTCTATAGTCAGAGTGAGGAAGAGCATGAGAAGCATCTTTGCGTAGTTCTTCAGATTCATTGGGAACAGCAGCTGTACGCAAAGTTTAGCAAGTACGAGTTCTAGCTTGATCGTATCTCATTCTTGGGATATATCATTTCTGGTGGAGGAATCGAGGAGGTTTCCAAGAAGGTGGGGGCTATTGAGAGTTGTCCAGTACCCCGTACAGCTTCAGATGCGCACAGTTTTTTGGGTCAAGCAGGCTACTACAGACGGCTTATGGCAGTCTATGCTAGGATCTCTGTACCCTTGATACGGCTGACGTGTAAGGATGTGCACTTTGATTGGTCAAATGCTTGTCGAACTTCTTTCGAGAAGCTCAAGTGGAGTTTGATTTTAGCTCATATTCTGACGCTTCTAGTGGGACCGGGTGAGTTCTCAGTGTATTATGATGCTTCAGGAGTGGGACTAGGGTGTGTCCTTATACAGCATGGTAGAGTGATAGCTTATGCATCTCGACAGCTTTGAGACCATGAGAAGAGTTATCCGACGAATGAACTTGAGTTGGCAGCAGTAGTGTTTGCACTTAAACACTGGAGGCATTACCTATATGGTGATCGAGTAAAGATCATCACAGACCATAAATGCTTGAGGAATGTGTTCGCACAGAAGGAACTCAACATACGACAGAGGAGGTGGCTTGAGTTATTATCGGACTACGATCTTGACCTACAATATAATCTAGGTAAGGCAATGTCGTAGCAAATGCTTTGAGCAGAAGAGGAGAAGCTTACTTCTTGACAGAATAGTGCCACATTTTGGAGGATCTGCAGGAAATGGGTATCGAGGTAGTATTACCTGGTGATATCAGTTTTATAGCGAGTGTGCAGGTTCAGTCTTCTATAGTTGAGAGGATCAGAGAAGAGCAGACTGGTGATGTCAGGCTTCAGTAGCTCAGAGCAGAGTGTGAGTCAGGATATAGACTAGAGTTGAGCATTCATGGGGATGGGACTCTCCTGTTTTGGAGTCAACTTTATGTGCCGAGAGGAGATATCCAGCAGGAGATTATATCAGAGGCCCACAGTTCTCAGTAATCAGTGCATCCTGGAGGGATGAAGATGTATAAGGATATTCGTTAGCACTTCTGTTGGAATGGTATAAAGAGGGAGATAGCTAGGTTTATTTCTCGATATTTTATTTGTCAGCAGGTTAAGGCTGAATATCAGAGACCGACTGGACTACTTCAGCCTTTATCGATTTCGGAGTGAAAGTAGGACCATATTACTATGGACTTTGTGACCAGTCTTCCGAGATCCCCGTTTGGCAGAGATGCTATAAGTGTTATAGTAAATCGACTCGCAAAGGTTACTCACTTTTTTCTTTCAGAGTAGGCCAGTCTACAGAGCAGCTAGCTGAGATGTACATGAGACAAATAGCCAGATTGCATGGCGTGCCAGTTATTATAGTTTTAGATAGATATTCGCGGTTTACGTCTCATTTCTAGTTGAGCCTACAACAGAATCTAGGTACTAGGTTGAAGTTTAGTTCTGCCTACCATCCGCAGACAGACGGGCAGTCAGAGCATACTATTCAGACTTTGGAGGATATGCTTCGAGCTTGTAGACTTGACTTTGGTGGATCTTGGGAGGATCACTTGTATTTAGTAGAGCTCTCCTATAACAACAGCTTTCAGGAGAGCATTCAGATGGCAGAAGAGCATTCAGATGGCACCCTTCGAGGATTTGTATAGTAGGAGATGCAGATTACCGTTAGCTTAGGATGACATTGGCGAGAGGCAGATGATTGGTCCAGAGATGATTGCTCAGTCTATTAGAGTGATCAGGCAGATCAGAGAGCATCTCAGAGTGGCTCAGGATCGCCAGCGTCATTGGGTATATCAGCACCGTCGTCATCTTGAGTTCTCTGTCAGCGACCATGTATTTTTAAGAATTTTGCCTATCCGTGGAGTTATCAAATTTGAAGTACGAAAAAAGCTTAGTTCCAGATATATAGGCCCATTCGATATTCTTGAACGAGTTAGAGATGTATCATATCGTCTAGCTCTTCTACCATCGCTCCATGGGGTACATGATATCTTTCACGTATCTCAATTATGCCGGTATATTCCAGACACGAGCCATATCCTGAATTATTCTGAGTTGGTCGTTGGTACCGACCTATCATATGAGGAGAGGCCCATGTCTATTTTGGACCAGTGGGAGAAGGTTCTCAAGAACCGGACTATCGAATTAGTTCTAGTTGCTTGGGGGCATCACTCACTGGGTGAGTCGACGTGGGAGCGCGAGGATGATATGCGTACTTGTTATCCATTTTTCTTTGACTTGGGAGGTATACTTATTCGTATATCCGTATCCTATCTTAGCGTGTGCATATGATTGATTGTAAGCTTATCTGTTATGTCTGTTATTATTTTTTTCTAATTTTTTGTTATTGCCCAGGAATTTTTTTGCTCATATGAGTTTTCTGCTTGTTTTAGTTTCATGCTTGCTTTCTTGGATTTTCTTGTTAGTTGATTTTGGATCCTTATGGAAATTTTGAGGACAAAAAATTTCTAAGGAGGAAAGAGTTGTGAGACTCGTCTCACAGTATTCATATTTTATGCGGATACGTATTTTTGTGTCATTTGTTATATTTTATTGGTTCTCGAGGAAGCTCAAAAATACTCAAAATTAAAATTTTATTAACTAACTGGTATACCGACGATATACTACAGTATACCGACGGTATACTGCCCGACAGATATTTGTTTTACTTTTCGAGATATTTTTGAGATATTTTCGAGAATCTCTCTATATATATAGTACTCGAGTTCGTTTTATTTATTTCTTTCTCTTTCTCTTTCTCTTTCTCTTTCTTCTCTTCTTTATTTCTCTCTCGAGCTTGAAGCTTGGTTTTGAGACCTGGAGTATGGTTTCTGAATTCTTTTATGGTGGTGGACAAGAATATTTAGGCTGGGAGCTCGTTTTAGGCAAGTAAACCTTGTCGACTTTATGAACTTCTTTTACTTTCCGTCATTTTTCCCCTCGAGCCTTGGTTATTGCTTTTTTGCTTAGACTTGCTTTACTATAGTTGTTTATATCATGATTTCTAGACTAGTGACCATTTCAGTTTTAATTTCTGGTAGAATCTTGTTATGTCCCTTTTTGGTAACTCGGTAACGGATACGGTAGCGGAGTTGTGACCGTAAAATTTAGTCTATATTGTGATATGAGACTTACCCTAGACTTGACTTCTTGTTAGACTTGGTTATGGTAATTTTTAGGATTTTATTTGGGTCCTAAAATTCAGACTTGACTTAACCATATTTATCCTTGGAAACCGGCATACCAACGGTTTACTACAGTATACCGACGGTATACCGATTTTAACCGACTTGGATTTCTAGATATTTTTTGTGAACCCTATCGGCATATCGATGGTGTATTATAATGTACTGACGGTATATCGATCATTGCCGACATTGTTAACCGACTTTAGGATATTTGTCTTGGCCGACGTAACGATAGTATACTACAGTATACCTACGGTATGCCGATTTGTGAAAAAAAATTCCAATTTTTTTTGCCTACTTGGAACGACATACCGACGGTATATTATAGTGTACCGACGGTATACCGATTTATTGGAATCCATAACTTCTTGTATTTTTTTATCTCTAGACCGGTATACCAACGGTGTACTGGACTGTATCGATGGTATACTGATCGTGCTCTTTCTTGAGGAATTCTTGGTTTTTCGTAATTTTATTTTAATTCTTCTGGATTTTGCTTGGACATGGGATGACTTGACCTGATTTGGACATAAACTTACATGGCTTCAGATGACTTGACTTGACTTAGCTTTACTCGGTTTTACCCAGCTTCAGATGACTTGACGTGATGACATGATTGACTGGACTTGACTTGGTTTCACATGGCTTCATTTGGATAGACATGGCTTCACATGGTTATACCTGGCTTCATATGGCTTTAGTTGGATTCACATGGCTTGGTTGTTGTCGTGGCTTACATGAGTCCGTTTGTGCAATGTATATTAAAACTTATTTATATTATTATTAGAACTTGTTTTGTTGTATCATGTCTAGGATGGATTCTGTAGAATGCCACACCCAGATTCATACAAGAAACAGCTAGGGATTATTAACTAGTGATTCACTTAGTACATAGCTAGGGATTTTCCTAGAATTACATGCAGTCCCGGTTATTCATATGGTTATCCTGTGGAGTATCTTCAGGAGTATTCGGTGCTGGTTTGTGTGTATGGATATCCCGGACAGACTGCAGGGGCATACGATCAGAAGGAACTCTAGTATCATATTGCATTATAATTGTTAGTAATTTGGATTGTGATAACCCTAATTAGTTAAAGTATCAAGCCGTACTTGTTTGATTTGCCATGATTTATGGATAATGGTTAGTCTAGGCTTTGCATGATTATACCTTTATTTACTGCACTTGTTATTCTATTTTGTATATTACTTTAGGATATGTCTCTTTTGCAGGTTTATAGTATTTTTTTATATGCCTGAGATCATTTACATTCAGTCTTTACTTTCAATATTTGTACTGCTTGTGTTGTTGGTTTAATTCCTAGATTGGCTTCCTTTGTGGCACTTGCTATTTGGGGGGTCTGACCCCACTAGTTTTGCATGGCCAGATCCAGTAGCAGCATCAGAGGATCTTTCATACTTTTCTGAGGATGGTGACCACCAGAAGAACCAGGCCGCTTGAGTGGGTTTTCTTACTTTCCCACTCTGATGTACATTCTACTTTTGTTGGCATTTAGCCATCGAGCACGTGTTTAGCTCGTATTTTGGTTTGATCAGTTAGCCTACGGGCAATAGCATGATTGCCATATCCTAGGGTTGATCATGTATTACTCAGATTCAGGCTAGTTTATTTATTTTGTGTTTACTTGTATTATGATCATCTGTATATTATAGTTTGGGATGCTTTACTATTATATTTCAGCTGATCTTAC
Source organism: Iris macrosiphon (assembly GCA_036927795.1). NCBI lineage: Eukaryota > Viridiplantae > Streptophyta > Magnoliopsida > Asparagales > Iridaceae > Iris > Iris macrosiphon. Next base: position 116,321,046 of record JAYESA010000011.1, on the reverse strand, counting down.
ATCTTGTTATTATTCTTGTTGTTCTTGTGATTGAGACACTAGGGTTTGTTGGACCTAGGCTTGATTGTTGGTTTGTAGTAGTGACGCCTCATGTCTTACAGCTTCAACGTATATGCAGAGTACCGGTGTGCTCTAAGTATATGTAACTGGCTTTGTCGGTCCCTCTCTCTAGTATTTTGGTTTTAGGGCATGACAAAATGGCACTATGGCATACTTTTGAAGAGAATGGCACTATGACACACTTTTGGAGAAAATGGCACTATGGCGCACTTTTGAAGAAAATGGCTCTGCAGCGCACTTTTGAAGAAGTTGGCACTGCGGCACACTTTTGAAGGAAATGGCACTGCGGCACACTTTTGAAGGGAATGGCTCCGCGGTGCACTTTTGAAGAGAATGGCACTACGGTTGGGATCGCTAAACGATAATCTGGGTCTGCATGCCATAGCGTCGCTGTAATGATGACCTCTGACTCTTTAATTTCTGCATCTGTCAGTCTGCTGCATTAAATATTGAGAGAGAGAAGATCCTTTGGGTGCCATCTTTCATAACATTAAGAAAGTATGCCACTTTTATACTCTCTGAATAGTGCGCCATCCTCTAAAATGAATTAAAAGTGCACCAAATTAAGAAAATGTGCATATTTCTTCTGGAACAAGTAGAAAGTGTACCATTCGTCTACTTGTTGGATTTATTTCTTGAAAACTGAGCCATCTATTTAAGGAACACTTTTTATGCTTCTACAAAGCCCATAGGAAAATAAAAGTGAGTTCTTTGCTTGGGTCAAGGAAAATCTGATTTGTTTGAGTGGTTTCTATGGCCCAAAAAATTAAATTTGTTTATAGCCCAAAGGAAACTAAATTCTTATTTAAGTATATATTGGCCTACTATTTGATTAACTTTAGAATTTAATAATTAGTTGTTTATTTAATAATAAAGTTAATTTTTAATTTATTGGTAAGTAAATTGGATTTGAATTATTTCTTTGAAAGATAAAAATTGTTTACAAAATAAAATTAAAGTTTTGGGAAGGGGGTTTACGTCCTACCCACATTTAAAAAATGTACCCGAAATTAAAGCAGATGCAAGCAAAAGGATGAAGGTATGGAAGAAAAATTAAGATAGTGCCTCGATTCTTAAAGAGGTGAGGGAAACGCACGTGGATGGAGTCCTCGTGTTCTTAAGTCAACTCGCTTGGTGAATGATATTCTATTCAACACGAACTAGCCAAAGAGTCTAGCCTCTCAGTGCTTTCTCCCTCTAGTCTAAAATCTCGGTTGGGTGCTCCTGGTAAGACAAACTAGGTATGTTTGTGATCTCTAAGTGATCTAGCACATGGCTAGGGTTTGGGATATATTTTCTCAACTGTGATATATGGAGCATCTTGTGTACTCCCTCTAATGATTGGGGCAATGCTAACTATTAGGAGACCTCTCCAATAAAGTCTAGAATGTCATCGTCCGATATACTTCAAACTCAACTTTCCTCTTCCTACAAATCTAATGGTCCCTCAGGTTGGTGATATCTTTAAAAATAAATGGTCACCTTCCTTGAAACTCTAATGTTCGACGATGAGGATCTGCCCAATACTTTTGTCTATCTTGCACGACATGAAGGTGCACTTGGATCAACTTCACTTTCTCTATTGTATAGATCACTAACTCTAGACTAAGTATATGAAACTCTCCCATGTTACTCCAACATATTGGATATCGGTAGTTCCTACCATAAAGTACCTCAAAAGGAGCCATCTAGATGCTTGCTTGACGGCTATTATTGTAGGAAAGCTCTAACAAATATAGATGATCCTTCCAGGATCCTATAAAGTCTTATATGCAAGTCCTTAACATATCCCCAGGAGTCTAAATTGTGCACTCCGATTATCCATTTGTCTGCGGGTAATAAGTAGCATTGAACTTCAAGCGAGTTCCTAGACTCTCCTGCATACTCCACAAAAAGTAGGATATGAATTTTGAATCTTGGTTTGATACTATGTTGACGAGTACTCCATGTAATCTCATAATTTGTCTCATGTACATGTCAACGAGAGCCTCCATAAATTGACCAACTCTGAAGAACAAGAAATATACTGACCTGGTGAGTCCGTCCACGATCACCCCTACTGCATATTGTCCACTCAGACTCCTCAGAAATCTAGTAACGAAGTCCATGGTAACATGCTACCACTTCTATTCAAATACTGAAAGTAGTTACAATAATCCTAGTGATCTTTGATATTCGTTCTTGACTTTGGCAGACCAAACATTTCCCCATAAATTGAACTGTCTCCTTATTTATTCCATGCCAACAATAATGATGCCCCAAGTCCCAGTATATCTTTGTACCAACGGGCTGAATAGAGTACAATAAACAGGGTGCCTCTGACATTAGCTCTTCTTGAAGATCTCTATTTGTAATGTAGATACGATCTCCATATATCAATATTCTATCCTCATGAATCCTCAATCTTGTCTGAAGACCAACCTCAGTCCTCTCGGAGTCTCCAAAATATGACGCCTGTAGGTAAAGCTGCCTTGATCCTCTCTACTAATAAATAATTCACCTGAAGGTTGGCTAATTGTCACGCCCCAGTCCCAAAATACCGTGGGACTAGACACGTGGCAATGGCCAGCAGTACGTACCGATGGACCAACTCACTATAAAGGATCCATCAGGGCATACTTAAGCTGTAAAACAAGTCTACGACAATCATGGTACAACTAATCTCATCCACACAAGATATAAAACATGATCCACAGAATAATAATGAATGTAAATCATCTCCAAGTCTCACAAAGTACTTCGGGGAACAACCTGATAAATATCTAGTACAATGGTTCCAATGACTAGAAAGTAAAAGACTGAAATAAATAAATGAAAGCTGAGCATGAACATGGATGCTCAAGAGAAGTCTTCAGCTAAGACCTCGTCCTCAGATGGTGGTACGACTCCTGGATCAGCTCCTGCTCCTGTCCCGTAGATCTCGGGATAAACCACGTCTGCAAAATCTGGGGAACAAAATCCGGATCCAGGTCCTCAGGGGACATAGCAAGGTACAAGAAAGAACATGCCAATAAATACAGATAAGCAGTGCAGCAAATAAATAACTAAATGAACAATGGGGTAAATATGTAACCATCTAAGTGTAAATGCAAGTGAGAGCATCACTAGTCTCAGGCTGAGCCACTACAAGCTCTGTGTCGGGGAGCCGGTAGCGGTAATAACCGGTAGTGGGTCAGGCTCTGCTACGAAAGCCTACGACCTCTCAATAATAGAAGATATACATAAATACAGCCTGTAGCCTGTGTGTCTCTCCCCACCCAATGTAACCACGCATATCATGACCACAACGTCTCATGCCCATGTCAAGCGCGATCATAGCTAATGCAACCAGTCATATAGTATCTAATAATATAATGTCCATGTCCTGTATCCTATACAGAATCACCACGAATATCTCGGGAAAATCCTGTCTCATGAATGGTGTCCAGTGTCCTGGGTCATATGGTACTTGATAAGACAAGTACGAGAATAAAGTGTCACGAATGTCCATCTCTAGATGACCGTACCCAACACTGCGTACAGTGTCGGCACCCGACTGATAATCGGACGCTAAGTACGTCACACGGTCCTAGGTTGAGCATGCACAGCAATATATATATAGCAAGGAAAATAAATAACTAAGCTGCATAGATTGGCAAGGTACACTTGCCTGATGTCCGAATATCAACAACTGTCCTGGTATTTGTGGATCCGGTGGAAACTACTCCAAAAGCTGTAATAAATATCACCAACAGTCTCAGAAGATGTCAAATAGCTAAAAATGCCTGTCCTTACGTCCAATTTGGACACAGGGGCAAAAAGGTCATTTTCGGGCCAAAGCGGGTTCCACATGTGGGCCCACTTTGCACCGAAAAGCGCGTCAGGGTCAAAGGTCTCCAAATTCCGCAAACTCAGTGTCTACAAGTCAGGAACGATGATACAAATCCAACGGAACTTCCAGAATTGGATTCCGATGAGCCGATCACAAAATCACCCGTCAAGTGGAGCCTGTGGGGCCCACGATACGTGATTTTGTCAACGTCCTCAGAATCGAACCAAACTTGGCTCACAGGACCAGCGTATTACTACGGATCCGATGGCGCAAGTTTCGTCTCGATCCGACGTGTGTACACGAAGTTACAGCGTGTTTCAGAAAGGACGGATACAGAGTGTCGTCGGCGGATACGCGTTGATTCCGGGGTGCCCGCACCTCCGAATCGACTTCTGCGAAATCCTACACGACCGTATCAACGTCGCGCACAGTTTGGTAAAGACCGCGTGCGACCAAGTCGTCCCGATTGGCGGGGCGGACTCAGTTCCGAGGTGAAACAGGGCGTTGCTTCTTCCTGTTTTGGATCGCGGTGTACGATCACTACAGGACGCGATGCACCGGGCGATTTGCACGGGCACCGAGAGGGTTATACAGTCTACGCATAGCAATTGACCGAATTGAAAACGGAGTCGTGAGTTGAGAGAAAACGATACCTGAACAGGCCTCCACGATAGCTGATTCTCACGCGTCCTGCTCGTCAATTCCGTGTCCAGCGTATCAAGTTGCTGGGTCTGCGATTGCCGTGTCCGAGGTCAGGGCTGCGACGGCGTCTGGATGAAACGGGGCTGGGGGAGTCCTGACTGTGCGGTCGAACACAGGGTGTCGAGGTCGGCCTGGTGGAGGGCACGGCCGAATGCACCGATCGGCTGCCGCACCGAGGGTCGTCTCGGCTGCTCTGTCCTGGTCGGTGTCCTAGACTGTGCTGCCCAGTCAGGCTCGTGCTGGCCGGAGCAGTGCTCGGCCAGTCGATGGTCGGGATTCTCCTCGGCCGGTCGGGGAGAAACGCGGGCCGGTCGGGGTTCTCCGCGGTACAGCGGAAAGGGCAGGGAGGAGCGCTGGCAAGCTCCGGCTAGGGCAGATCCGGGGTGGGTCGAGTCCTGAGGGGAGATGGACGGCGATGGGGATGAGCGGCTAGGGTTCAGATGGTTTAGCACAGAAAACGAGGAGGGTTTTATAGGCTGCTACAGTGTTGGCGGCCGCCTAGGGTTTACAGCGGGTCGGGTTTGGTCTGGGTTGGTTCGAATTTGGGTCTGGTTCACAATCCAAATAGCTAAAGGTCCTCGATACGTTGCTCCGGAGTCCAATAAATACACCGAAAAATGTCATGCGTCCGGTTTTCTATTTTACCCAATAAATTTCTATTTCCAGAATATTTTAACTCCAATTAGTCACACTTTAAAATTATTTAACCCACAACCTCAGTGATAAATTCCAGAAAAATACCAAAAATACGGAAAATTATATAAATCTTATTTCTGAAATTTAGGGTGTTTACAATCTTCCCTCCTTAAAAGGATTGCGTCCTCGCAATCAAAGAATAAGCTGCTAAAGAAAGAGTTATGAAATTACAAGGTGGCCTAGTTTACAACAGCCTCCTCGAACAAGTGGGGGTAACGCTGGCGCATATTATCTTCTCGTTCCCAAGTTGATTCGCCTGGTGAATGATGTTTCCATGCTACACGAACCAGTCTGATTGTCTGGCCCCGTAATGTCTTCTCACTGACGTCGAGGATGCCTACTGGTTGTTCCTCATATCTCAAGCTCGGGCCTACTGCGATCTCTGAATGATCGACTACGTGACTTGGGTCGGTCACGTACCTTCGCAACTGGGAGACGTGGAATACGTCATGCACTCCCTCTAAGGATGGAGGTAATGCAAGCCGATAAGCCACCTCACCAACGCGCTCTAGAATGTCAAATGGCCCAATATACCTTGGGCTCAGCTTGCCTCTGCTCCCGAATCTGATAGTACCACGAGTGGGCGAAATCCTCAAGAACACATGATCTCCTTCCTTGAACTCTAGGGGACGTCTGTGTATCTGCCCAATGTTTCTGTTTGTCCTGAGCTGCTCGTAGATGATTCTGTATCTGCTTTACCTTCTCCACTGTCTGCGTTACCAATTCTGGACCCAGTAGTTGACGTTCACCAACGTCACTCCAACACACAGGTGATCTGCACCTCCTTCCGTATAAGGCTTCAAATGGCGCCATCTGGATGCTGGCCTGATAACTGTTATTGTAGGAGAACTCTACTAAGTGCAAATGATCTTCCCAAGATCCTCCGAAATCTAGCATACATGATCTCAACATGTCCTCTAAGATCTGAATGGTGCGCTCCGATTGTCCATCTGTCTGCGGGTGGTATGCCGTGCTGAATTTGAGTCTGGTGCCTAGACTCTCTTGCATGCTTCTCCAGAAATGAGATGTAAATCTCGAATCTCGATCCGATACAATACTAACAGGTACTCCATGTAATTTGACGATTTGTCGCATATACATGTCAGCTAGTGCCTCTGTGGACTGTCCAACTCTAAATGGCAAGAAGTGTGCCGATTTAGTGAGTCGATCCACGATAACCCAAACTGCATCTCTTCCGCTGGGGCTCTTCGGAAATCCTGTGACAAAATCCATCGTGATATGCTCCCACTTCCATTCCGGTATCGGGAGCGGTTGTAACATACCTGCAGTTCTCTGATGCTCCGCCTTCACTTGTTGATATACTAAACATTTGGCCACAAATCTCGCGATCTCTCTCTTCATTCCATGCCACCAGTAATACTGTCTCAAGTCTCTGTACATCTTAGTTCCTCCTGGGTGAACAGAGTACATAGAGCTATGCGCTTCAGTCATTAACTCCTGTCTTAATTCTCCATTTGGAACATACAAGCGGTTTCCAAATCTCAATGTCCCGTCTTCGTGAATGCGAAGTCCTGTCTGAATACCTGCTTCTGTCCTTTCTTTGAGTCTTCGGAATCTAGCATCGGTGGGCAATGCTTCTTTAATCTTCTCCACGAGTGATGACTGAATCTCAAGGTTAGCCATCAATCCATTCTGTCCTGGTAAGACAACCTCTATCTGTAGCTCCTGTAAGTCCTTCAATAACTCGGGCTGCATTGTCAAGAAATAAGCCGTAGGCTTCCTGCTGAGTGCATCTGCAACAACATTCGCCTTCCCCGGGTGATACTGCAGATCTATGTCAAAATCTACCATCAGTTCTAGCCAGCGTCTCTGTCTCATGTTAAGCTCCTTCTGAGTATACACATACTTCAGGCTCTTGTGATCAGTAAAGATTTCTACCCTCTCTCCATAAAGGTAGTGCCTCCATATCTTCAATACAAATATCACTGCTGCTAGCTCCAGATCATGCGTGGGGTAGTTCTTCTCGTGGTCCTTCAACTGTCTCGACGCATAAGCAATGACTTTGCCATGTTGCATCAAAACACATCCTAGTCCACTGCCGGATGCATCACTGTAAACAACAAAACCTCCTGACCCTGAAGGAAGAGTCAAGACAGGTGCTGTTGTTAATCTTCTCTTTAGTTCTTCAAAAGCCTTCTGGTAGTCTTCTGTCCATATAAACTCCTGATCCTTTCGTGTTAGCTTTGTCATTGGTTCTGCAATCCTTGAGAAATTTTCTACGAACCTTCGGTAATATCCCGCAAGTCCGAGAAAACTTCTTACCTCTGCAACTGATGTAGGTGTAGGCCAAGTCTCTATCGCCGCAACTTTCTCTGGATCCACTGAAAGTCCTTCTCCTGATATGATGTGTCCCAAGAAAGGCACTTTGTCCATACAGAACTCACACTTACTGAGCTTGGCATATAACTTCTCTTGCCTCAAGGTCTCTAACACGATTCTGAGATGCTCCTCGTGCTCTTCAGGGCTCTTGGAATATATGAGAATGTCATCAATGAATACCACTACGAATTTATCCAAGAATTGATGAAAGACTCTGTTCATCAAACTCATAAACACTGCTGGCGCATTGGTTAAACCAAACGGCATCACCAAGAACTCATAATGCCCATACTTCGTCCTGAAAGCTGTCTTCGGGATGTCTTCCTTCCTTACCTTGATCTGATGATAGCCGGATCTAAGGTCAATCTTCGAGAATACCCTTGCACCACTCAATTGATCGAATAGATCATCAATGCGTGGTAAGGGATACCTGTTCTTGATGGTCACGGCATTCAGTGCCCTGTAATCAATGCACAACCGTACTGTTCCATCCTTCTTCGGCACAAATAAGATGGGTGCTCCCCAGGGTGAAACACTGGGCCGAATGAAACCCTTCTCCAAAAGATCATCAACCTGTTCTTTCAACTCCACTAACTCCTTAGGTGCTAGCCGATAAACCGATGAAGTGATTGGCTCTGCTCCTGGAGTTAAGTCTATTGTGAATTCTATTTCCCGATCAGGCGGTAAACCTGGAAGATCATCAGGAAATACATCCACAAACTCTGATATGACTCTTGGGTAACCTGTCTCCTCTTCTACAGATAATACCCTAAGAGTAGGCTGAACTCCTTGCTCTACTGCTCCGCGGAGAAACTCGAATTCTGGGTGTCCTGGCGGTCTAAATATAACCCGCCCAAGTCGGCAATCAAGAGTTGCATGGTACTGACTTAACCAGTCCATACCAAGTACGACATCATAATCCGGCATGGAAAAGATTAGAAATTGAGCTCGCATTTCTCGGCCACAAACTACTACAGAACATGATCTACAGACATCACTAACCGGAATAATACCGCCTCCCGTAAGAATCCTCTTCATCTTCGGAAGGGGTGCGGTAGCTACTCTATGGGTGGCTACAAAGCTAGCTGCTATAAATGAATGCGATGCTCCAGAATCAAATAAAGCTACTGCAGGTAATGAAGCTACTAAAATAGTACCTGCGATGACCTCGCCTGCTGTAGCCTCCTCCTCAACAGCTAATGGGAAAGCCTGTCCTCGTCCCTGAGCTGGACCTCTCTGCTGCTGCTGCTGCTGCTGAAATAGAGCTGCCTGTGGTGCCAGTGGTGGTCTCTGCTGATTCCCTCCTGGGGCTGGTGGTCTGACCCCACCAACTCCTGTTTGCTGGCCTCCTGCTGCTGGATAAGCTGGTCGTGGTGCAGGTAATGCTAGTCTTGGTGCTCCGTCCCGGCGTTCAGTACAGTCCCTGGAAAAGTGCTGGTTGGATCCGCAGCTCAAACATAGTCCCAATTTACGCCGGCATTCCTTCTCAATGTGTCCTACCTTGCCGCAGTGGTGACAAGTAGGGAGAGGTCTGTCTCTCTGTGCCGCTCTATCTGGCATACCCCTTTGGGCTCGCTTTGCTGAATCCCCATGTGCTGGCCTGGATTGTGCTGATGTGATAGGCCTCTTCAAATTAGATTCCCTCCTGGTGACGCGCTCCAAGCGTCGGGCTGCTGCAAGGACATCGGTATAAGAGGTAGGTGCTACCGTTCCAATCACTTTCTGAAGCTCGAACTTCAAGCCATCAAGGAACTTCTCTGCTTTTTCTTCCTCCGTTGAAATCAGTGTTGGGGCAAAGCGGCTCAGGCGAATAAATTCCGCATTGTATTCCTCTACTGACATGCTGCCTTGGATAAGGCGGTTGAACCTGTCTCTGAGCTCTGACCGTGCAATGGCTGGAATGTACATCTCTTGGAAGAGTCTGGAGAACTCTTCCCATGTGACTCGGTCCTGTCCAAGCCTCCTTTCTTCTGCTAACCACCAGTGATGCGCATTATCAGTCAACTGCATTCTGACTGCAGTCATCCACTTCTCTCTTGGAAGTTCAGCGGCTTCCAACTGATGCTGAATGTTGGTGAGCCACTCATGAACTTCCGTTGGCCCTTCTTTACCGAAAAACGTGCGAGGCTTGAGATGACGGAAATCGGTGATAGATCCCGTCGATGTTCTCCTTGCTGCCGGATTTGCCTGCTCCATTGCGGATACCAGGCTGGTCCTTAGATACTCGGCCTCCTGCCGATGAGCCTCTTGCTGAACTTGCTGCTGTGCTTGCATCATAGCATACATCATCTGGAACATTTGCTGTCCGTCCATGGCTTGTCCTGACGGGAATACTGGCATCTGGGGAGTGAACTGTGGTGGTGGTGGAATATCATCTCTCCGGAACCTTGGATTAGGCTGTCCGGTTTGATCACTCTGCGATGCTTGTCCACCATCCCCTGGTGTCACTTCGTCTCCATAAGTAACCACAGCGTCGTGTGGTGTCTCCAAAGGGATATCATCTCTGTTCCCGGAATCCATTGCTCTGAAATCAAAAGATAAACTATGAGAACGCTCAGAGGAATCAATACAGGATGCAGTTCAAGTAACAAATTTCGAGTTCGATATAGAGTTCAACAAATGGTTAAATAATGGATGAGATCCTATAGTTTATACTATCCTTAGGGCAGGCTGGTCCGGTCCCTAAGTTGAAACCGAACTATTTAGTCGTAGACCTGCATGGGCCACCACAAAAACCATGTCACGCCCCAGTCCCAAAATACCGTGGGACTAGACACGTGGCAATGGCCAGCAGTACGCACCGATGGACCAACTCACTATAAAGGATCCATCAGGGCATACTTAAGCTGTAAAACAAGTCTACGACAATCATGGTACAACTAATCTCATCCACACAAGATATAAAACATGATCCACAGAATAATAATGAATGTAAATCATCTCCAAGTCTCACAAAGTACTTCGGGGAACAACCCGATAAATATCTAGTACAATGGTTCCAATGACTAGAAAGTAAAAGACTGAAATAAATAAATGAAAGCTGAGCATGAACATGGATGCTCAAGAGAAGTCTTCAGCTAAGATCTCGTCCTCAGATGGTGGTACGACTCCTGGATCAGCTCCTGCTCCTGTCCCGTAGATCTCGGGATAAACCACGTCTGCAAAATCTGGGGAACAAAATCCGGATCCAGGTCCTCAGGGGACATAGCAAGGTACAAGAAAGAACATGCCAATAAATACAGATAAGCAGTGCAGCAAATAAATAACTAAATGAACAATGGGGTAAATATGTAACCATCTAAGTGTAAATGCAAGTGAGAGCATCACTAGTCTCAGGCTGAGCCACTACAAGCTCTGTGTCGGGGAGCCGGTAGCGGTAATAACCGGTAGTGGGTCAGGCTCTGCTACGAAAGCCTACGACCTCTCAATAATAGAAGATATACATAAATACAGCCTGTAGCCTGTGTGTCTCTCCCCACCCAATGTAACCACGCATATCATGACCACAACGTCTCATGCCCATGTCAAGCGCGATCATAGCTAATGCAACCAGTCATATAGTATCTAATAATATAATGTCCATGTCCTGTATCCTATACAGAATCACCACGAATATCTCGGGAAAATCCTGTCTCATGAATGGTGTCCAGTGTCCTGGGTCATATGGTACTTGATAAGACAAGTACGAGAATAAAGTGTCACGAATGTCCATCTCTAGATGACCGTACCCAACACTGCGTACAGTGTCGGCACCCGACTGATAATCGGACGCTAAGTACGTCACACGGTCCTAGGTTGAGCATGCACAGCAATATATATATAGCAAGGAAAATAAATAACTAAGCTGCATAGATTGGCAAGGTACACTTGCCTGATGTCCGAATATCAACAACTGTCCTGGTATCTGTGGATCCGGTGGAAACTACTCCAAAAGCTGTAATAAATATCACCAACAGTCTCAGAAGATGTCAAATAGCTGGAAATGCCTGTCCTTACGTCCAATTTGGACACAGGGGCAAAAAGGTCATTTTCGGGCCAAAGCGGGTTCCACATGTGGGCCCACTTTGCACCGAAAAGCGCGTCAGGGTCAAAGGTCTCCAAATTCCACAAACTCAGTGTCTACAAGTCAGGAACGATGATACAAACCCAACGGAACTTCCAGAATTGGATTCCGATGAGCCGATCACAAAATCACCCGTCAAGTGGAGCCTGTGGGGCCCACGATACGTAATTTTGTCAACGTCCTCAGAATCGAACCAAACTTGGCTCACAGGACCAGCGTATTACTACGGATCTGATGGCGCAAGTTTCGTCTCGATCCGACGTGTGTACACGAAGTTACAGCGTGTTTCAGAAAGGACGGATACAGAGTGTCGTCGGCGGATACGCGTTGATTCCGGGGTGCCCGCACCTCCGAATCGACTTCTGCGAAATCCTACACGACCGTATCAACGTCGCGCACAGTTTGGTAAAGACCGCGTGCGACCAAGTCGTCCCGATTGGCGGGGCGGACTCAGTTCCGAGGTGAAACAGGGCGTTGCTTCTTCCTGTTTTGGATCGCGGTGTACGATCACTACAGGACGCGATGCACCGGGCGATTTGCACGGGCACCGAGAGGGTTATACAGTCTACGCATAGCAATTGACCGAATTGAAAACGGAGTCGTGAGTTGAGAGAAAACGATACCTGAACAGGCCTCCACGATAGCTGATTCTCACGCGTCCTGCTCGTCAATTCCGTGTCCAGCGTATCAAGTTGCTGGGTCTGCGATTGCCGTGTCCGAGGTCAGGGCTGCGACGGCGTCTGGATGAAACGGGGCTGGGGGAGTCCCGACTGTGCGGTCGAACACAGGGTGTCGAGGTCGGCCTGGTGGAGGGCACGGCCGAATGCACCGATCGGCTGCCGCACCGAGGGTCGTCTCGGCTGCTCTGTCCTGGTCGGTGTCCTAGACTGTGCTGCCCAGTCAGGCTCGCGCTGGCCGGAGCAGTGCTCGGCCAGTCGACGGTCGGGATTCTTCTCGGCCGGTCGGGGAGAAACGCGGGCCGGTCGGGGTTCTCCGCGGTACAGCGGAAAGGGCAGGGAGGAGCGCTGGCAAGCTCCGGCTAGGGCAGATCCGGGGTGGGTCGAGTCCTGAGGGGAGATGGACGGCGATGGGGATGAGCGGCTAGGGTTCAGATGGTTTAGCACAGAAAACGAGGAGGGTTTTATAGGCTGCTACAGTGTTGGCGGCCGCCTAGGGTTTACAGCGGGTCGGGTTTGGTCTGGGTTGGTTCGAATTTGGGTCTGGTTCACAATCCAAATAGCTAAAGGTCCTCGATACGTTGCTCCGGAGTCCAATAAATACACCGAAAAATGCCATGCGTCCGGTTTTCTATTTTACCCAATAAATTTCTATTTCCAGAATATTTTAACTCCAATTAGTCACACTTTAAAATTATTTAACCCACAACCTCAGTGATAAATTCCAGAAAAATACCAAAAATACGGAAAATTATATAAATCTTATTTCTGAAATTTAGGGTGTTTACACTAATCGACCCTATGATCTTGGTAAGACGATCTCTATCCCAATCTCCTACAAATCCTTTAGTAGGTGATGTTGGGTAGTCAAGAAATATACCATCGGTCTCTGACTCAAGGTATCAGCCACTATGTTCGTCTTGCCTGGATGATATTAGATCGATCTTAAAGTCCTTCATCAGCTCCAACTAACATCTCTGTCTCAAGTTCATTTCCTTCTATGTAAAGACATACTTTAGTATCTTGTTATCAGTAAATATTTCTACTCTTTCCCATACAGCCAGTGCATTCATAACTTTAGTACAAAAATTATCGCAACAAGCTCTAAATTCTATATTGGATAATTCTTCTTATGAACTCTCTGTTTCCTAGAAGCGTAAGATACTACCCTCCTATGTTACATTAGAACAGACCCTAGTCCCTTCATAGACACATTATTGTAGATTATAAATCCACCTGGGTCGGAAGGGATAGTCAAAATATATGTCATTGTCAATCGCTTCTTCATATCATCAAATACCGGATGATACTCTTTAGTTCAAACAAACTCTTGATCCTTATATATCAATCATGTTATAGTCTTCGCAATCGTTATGAAGTTCTTTACGAACCTCCGATAATATTTTGTAAGTCCTAGAAAACTCCTAACCTCTGTTACTGAAGTTAGAGTAGGCCATGTCTCAACTGATAATATTTCTGCTAGATCTACTAATTTACCATAATCTCATGTGATTACATGACCAAGAAAAGAAAAATGAACTAGGAAGAACTCACATTTTCTCAAATTTGCATACAAACTTTCATGTCTTAATGTCTCCAATATTAACCTTTAGTGCTCATAGTATTTCTCGTGTCTCTTTGAATATATCAAGATGTCATCGATGAAGACAACCATGAACTGAATCTAAATACTGATGAAATACCCGGTTCGTTAGATTCATGAAAATTGTTGAGGCATTCATCAGTCCATAGTACATCACCAAAAAATCATAATGAACATAATGCGTTTAAATGCTTTCTTCCGAATATTCACTACAAATCTTCACCTGATGGTAGCCAGACCTCAAATCTATCTTAAAGAATACCCTTGCTTCGCTCAGCTGGTTAAACAAATTATTAATACGGAGCAGAGGATTCTTGTTCTTGATTATTAGTGCATTCAGGGCCTTGTAGTCTATACACATTCTTACAGACCCATCATTCTTTAGTACAAACAGAATTAGGGATCCCCAAGGTGACATACTAGTATTATGTGATCATATATGACTTGATACTGTGCTACCTTTCAATTTTGTATATCTAGCTTCATGATCATTTTTAAAGCATCGGGGATGCATTATAGCTTTATCTTATATGTTCTATAGTAAGCTACTTGATTAGCTAATTGAGAAATAAAATATTCAATGAGACCATAAAAGACTTGTATTATAGTATATACCCCCTCATGACCATAATGCAGGATACTGCATATATCGTAGTGCATAGTTGGCCAAATTATGCCCCTATTCTTAATATTTCGGTAATAGGGTACGATAATTAACCTTGGCCATGATATCAAAATCACAAAAACCAAAAAATAAAATACATGACAAGACATATATGATACAAGTATTAGTATAAGAATATTGACACAATATGACGAGTCTTACATATAGATTATTATAAGGGAAGGTTGTATCTAGAGTTCTCGACGAGGAGGAGTTTCAGTTTTAATTATGATCGATGGAGCATCTAATCGTCATCATAATGGAAGTAGTACAAAGAAGGTTTAGCTTTCGAGAGTTGTGGACAAGCTTCTAAATATATTTTTATAAGAGCTTCCAAGGATGCCATTGGCGCAAGAGGTGGAGCTCACTATAGGTTTGATTCATGGGCAGCACCGATATCAAATAGTCTACAGAGTGATACTAAAGGAATTAGACGAGCTTTATGAAGAACTCAATGATATGAGGGATAAGGGATTAAATAAACCTAGTAGATTATCTTGGGAGCACCATTAGTATTAGTGAAGAATAAGGATGGTTTTGTCATGCCCTGATCTTCCAAAAAATTGGCAGTTCCTGCTAGGCGCGAATCACCGCATCAGCGCTATCACAGGTCGATCATTCCCATCTGGACGTGATATCACACGATCATAAGCTGTGCCCGTGCAAGGCCATGATCCGAACATGCAGAAAATAACTAAGCCACAGAGTCAAACAGGTAGTCCGAATACAGTAGAATAAGAAATGGACAAGAGATTGGCAACAGGTTCACAGAGTCGTCATAGCAGAAGCATTAAATAACACAAGTATGTAAGTAGACAAGCACTTTATTAATTTTTGAATCAGTATTATAAGCAGCGCTAGGCCGAGATTACACGTTGCTCAAGCCCTCTCTCTCGAAATAATAAAGGCGTGTCAAGTGGCTTAAAACATGAAATAATACATATACGATGTTCCAACATTATGTCTTGTATATGTGCTTCGGCTCCGGATGCAACGCTTCAAGGCTCCAGGGCGTACTCCATGCCTTAGCACGCACGAAGGGGTTTTTATACCGAACGAGGTTCTCCTGCACCCTGCAAGCAATCTGGTGGGTTATTAGTACATGAATGCACTTATGGGGAGGCTTCTCGCCCGCACGAAAAATTCTAAACACATTATATAGGTTCTGTGCACCATATATTAAGTTATCTTTCTAGTCTTGCCTTAGGATTAGTTTATAGAATAATAAAAAGCCTAACTCGTGTGGCAGTGCATCGTGTGATATAAGAGAAACACAACAAAACTTACCAACTTATTATTTGTCCTTCCCTATCCAATGATAAAACTAAGTTAAACCAAGCACGAGTATATATAATAAATTCCAAAGAATCACATAAGCAAACACACGTGTCATGAGCAAAGTTTTGACTCAGGTGCACGAGCTACACGAATTACTCATATTGTGTTATACTCATATGGATTGCAATAGATTACTCAGGTATTCAATATGTGCACAGATGTCTTATACTCATATCCTTTCAGGAGTTCCAGGTTACTAGATGCAATGCAATGACTCACACATGGATTGCCGCTAAGCGAGGATAACTTATCTATATGAACATGAGTCGCTGGCATAGCCATAAAGAACGAGTTATAGTCTTGAACGAGGATGGTATGCAATGAAAGCACGTGAGACACTATAAGTCATCCCATTCAGCACGTGAGACTATCATCCTTAGAGAGAGAACGACACGGTGTGAGCGGAGATGTTATCCTGCTCGCACATGAAAAGGCTGCTATATGAGTTCCATCCGGATCAGATCGGCCTCGGTGCCCCGGATACTGTCCGTGGAACGAGATTTAAAAATATCCCTTGTTTAACAAGTTGTTCGCGATATACAAGTCTTAGGTCTTTCGAATTAACAACATGACATGATAATTCTTGATTCTTGTTCTAAATGGGTATTGCTCCACAAGCTGTGATTCTTGATATACTTGACATGACTCTCGTTCAGAGTTCAACTTGACTTGATGCATTCTCCTAGTTCGGGAACTACCTTGGTGACCTAACGGTCCCGGATACTTACAGGTTAATATTATACAAAAAGACTATTTAATAGTCTTCTGGCTAACTAGATGCATGCACGATATGTCTAGTGTGATAGGATCGCGAATAAAATTATGTGACAAGCATTGAAATGAGGCAAACAAGTACAAGTTAGAATGTAAGCAGGCAAGCATTTTATTTGTTTGAAACATACATAAGGAAACATATTGTATAGTCTACTTTAGAACATAAGTCTTTACGTTAGAACGGGTCTAAGGGGTAGTGCGAGGAGTGAAACCGTACAGGGGCATATCGGACGGTATAATCTATACGACAAGCAGTGTAAACATGTGAAGTAGTGTACTACGAAGAGTTTATAATGATCTACTCGAAACATTAGTGGAGTCTACTTTCATGAAGCTAAGGTAGCATGCGAGGGTCCAACTATAAGCCAAGTTTTATTTTTATGTTCTAACACAAGCAATACAAGATGAGATTATTTCCTTAACTAGGTGCGTTGTATTCTTTATTAGCATTAAATGGGTGATTAACCTAATGACTAGCATGTATCGATCATATATTTTTTAAGTATGCAGGCTAAGAAAAGACAGGTTCATCGTAGCCACCCACCTTAGCGATGATTCGTCTCGGTCGAGGGATACTCCGAGCGCGCCTTTGAAAGTCTAAGTCTGAACTCCTTAAGGGCCAAGTCTAAAATTCTTTGCCTCAAGAAAGTCTTCTCGCTGAGCAAAGCGGGTCAGGTCGTTGCACTTGTGCCGTTTGAATCGGCTTTCCACTTGAGAGGAACGGGTCATTACATTATACACCACCCAGAACAAGTCTCATCCTTGAGACTCCTTGAGCACAAACCATTCTATCGTATACTATCAAATCTATCTCAAGCATAACAATCTATGTTGCATGTATGCTGGGTCTATCTCGTTGAATGACTCTATCATTCAATCCAAGCTTTGACTGATCTCTACTGCGCCTTACCTCAAAAAATATATCGCTTAATGCGTGGTACTTTATAATCCACCGCACACGAAGGTCTTAGGCTAGGGCCAACTTATCTAAATCGTTAAACTCGTCTACACGAATCTAACATTTTCACTTGCACTAGCATCCGAGATCAGCATACTGCGAGTCTGGATCGTGCACATATTCAAGGCGTTCCTAAATATATGCATGTCAACCAACTTAGCGATAGGGAAGTCTTTGCACTCAAGTTCAACATATCTTTGTGTCTTGGATCGTGCACACGTTCAAGGCGTCCCTCAAACATATGCATTCAACCAAACTTAGCAATTACAAAATCGGACAAGTTACTTGCAAAAATCTTAAGGATTCTTTTTATGAATCACCATAATACCTCAAACAGAGTCAATTAAAATCTAAGTCATTTTTGATCCCACTAAAACCAAGCATTGTATAATCATCAAGCACGATCTATCCGACCGACCGACATGCGTACAAGTTTTATCGTCCATTTTGTTCATGTCAAACATAACACACACTTACCATTCCAAGTCTAACTCTAAGTCTTGTTGTCCCAGTTCTATGGCTTGCTCAGGTAATACTCTAAAGTCGGTCATATAAGTTCTTTCACTCAGCATAAGGTCGTTTGCCTAATTGCTAGGTCAGCTCATATGGTTATAGGTACAATTCATGTTTACGACTCATCGTGCAAATTCGTTGCACGATGCTCGCCCTAATTCCTAACATTGTTCATTATTAAATTTTTGAAGACAGTTATAAATGAGATTTAAATTTTGAGAAAATAATGTTAGATTGTAATTAAGAGTTACAACTTGAGAATCTAATTTAAATTTTTTTTATTGGATTTTAAAATTTTGAAAATAAATTCTAATTTCAAAGATTTACTTTAAAATTTTAAGCTGTGAGGATGAAGTAAATTTTGAGGACTTTGTTAAATAACAAAAATAATTTGACTTCATGATTATATTGCTTTATATATATATATATATATATATATATATATATATATATATATATATATATATATATATATATATATATATATATATATGTTATTGAAGATCTTAAATTTTGAGTACAAAATTCTTTTAAGGTGGGTAGATTGTAAGCCCCCTCATTTTGAATAGGATTATTTTGGTATTTTTTATTTATTTTAATCACTTTATTTAATAGACTAGAGTAATAAATTTTCAAAACCTTCTTTTAGATATATGACACTTTACCATGGCTTTGATATTTTGAGCAATGCACGACCTTTTCCTTCCAACAAATTTATGATATTAATCTTGATTGAGTTTAATATAGTTGTAACATGGATGTTGCATTTATTTGATCTCCTCTATGCTCCGAAAATATTGACGAACATCTAGAATTACGGTTACCATAAAACTGCCTTCATTAGACTAGAACTTGACCCAAACCAAACTCAAATACATGTAGGCATATAGTGCACCTAAATATCCTCATATAAATATATTATATATATATATATATATATATTATATTTAAATTAATTTATTTTTATTTATGGGAGTCATATTTATAGAAAGTGGCATAGGTGTCATCCTAGTTGGCAAATAACTACTTAACCAACTCCCTAACCAACCAACACCCAAACCTTATCAACACACAATCTAATAACCAACCAAACCCTTTCATATTCGGCCAAAAGCAACCCTCCTTGTGGCCGAACCCTATTAGCACTAGAAAATTCTCCCATATATTTAAATCTATTTAAAAAGCTCATATATATATCAACTTATCACAAAACCCTAACCCTAACAATAATAAATCCTTTTCCCCTCTTATGGCCGACCCCTCCCCTCTCTCCAACATGTAAGAGAAGCCCCCTTCCACCATCTCTCCCTCACAACATCATCTCCTTCACAAAAAACTCCATCCTCTCTTCCAAAAGCTCCAATTTTCATCATCCTTCCACCATCTCTCCGTCCAAACACCATTAAACCTCCAAGAAGAACCCCATCTTCCCCATAAATATATTAAGAACCTATTATCATCATCAACAACTCATCAAGAAAGGAGTAGCAAGCCAAACACAAGCAAGGAGGAGTGTTTCTTGGACAAGAAGAAGAACCATCATCCAATCCTCCAAAGTTTTCGGTAAATCTTAAATCTTTCTTTCTCAAATCCTATGGCATGATCCTATTAGGTTATGTAAAATTATTTATTTAGAACTCATATTTTTTATCTTGTTCTCATATTAGAAAATATAAATTTTTTATGATAGGTTGGTGATAATTCGCTTGTCGGTAGAACTAGTTTGAGACTTTTAATGTGATTACTTGAGGGAATCGTTATAAATTTTAAAACTAAATTAATAGGTGTATATTTGCTAAAATTTAAGTATTTTAAAACTATTTTCTGTTATTTTAATGTCATATTTGAATCCTATAATAAGCGCCACTAGCCTAGGTTTTCGGGTAATTTTGTGGCATTATTTTGCTAGTAAATAGAGGATGATTTGGATGGAATAAAGAGGTGAATAATTTCTAAGGTTAAATCAGAGTATAATATAATATGAAATATTTTTTTATAAATATAAACCATACTAATGGACTGGCAATGTCTGAACAAGTTTCGGACAAAATTAGTCAACCTAAAGTAGACATAATCTTGAAATATATTTATTTTGTCAAATCTGGGAATTAATTGTTAGAATGAATATAAATTATATTTAAATCAAGATTATATGATTTATATAATTTATGTTTATGTCATTTAATTGGGGACTTAAACTTAAATTTTGGAAGTCAAAAATTAAGAAACTAGGTCCCGATACCCTGTAAAAGTAAGCAAAGTTGTTAGAAATAATAACGGGCTTGGTTATACAGGGCATCGAATAAATTATATAATTAAGTTATAATTACAAGAATTTGTGATTAGATTCTTAAGCATTTAATTGGTGTTTATGTTAATTGAATTCCAGAGGAGTGGACGCGGGACCAACTTTGTAACTACATACTACGGACCCAGGCAAGTGTACCTTGTCAAGATATTTACAGTTCTAAATTATTTATTTAATATTATTTATGCATTAGACATTATATTTGTGTGGGGGCCTTCGTACGATACTTTGTGTCCGAACAAGATTCGGGTACCGACATCCTCTACGGAGTCGAGTAACGTAGTCAGAGATTCATATTTACGAACCCATGTTGGTGCAAATATTATTTGCACATCCAACCATAGGATACTGGACACGATATTCATGTGATAGTCTTTCTCAACTTGTTTGAGGTACTTGGACTCTGGATAGGACCACAAGATGCATGATATAGGGATGATTATAGTGACACATAGTGACTAAGACTTGTGCTGATAGCTAGAGGTCATGAGCTTGCGTGTCTTGATTGAGATGTGAGGTGGGAGAGTCTTCATCGTGCTCTGGGCATATTTTACTTATTACTATTTATTGTGTATTAGGCTTTAGGTTTCCTCCGCAGAATCTAAGGTATTATATATATATATATATATATATATATATATATATATATATATATATTTATATATTTATACAACTTTCTCCTGGTTCCCCCATACGGAGCCTTGAGTATACTATTTAATTACGGAAGTGTCCCTTGAGATCTTTCGTGAAAACCAGCCCGGGGTACGAGTCTATACTCTCATTTGTATATCACATAGTTGGTTAGAGTAGTTTACCCTGGATTATGGTTTTATTACACTGTTTACTTCTGGCTTGTTGTTTTCTTGTACCTTATTACGTTCCTCTGAGGACCTAGTCCCCTGCCTATTTTTGTAACATAGACGGTTATGGAGCCTATGGAGTTGCTGATGAGTATTGCTTGTTATGCGGGTATTGGTGCCAGGTACTTATATCATTTCTACCAGAGTTATGTTTATTTATTCATATTTTTATTCATCTGCTGATGTAGCCTAGTTTTTATAGACTCATATTTCTTTCTCGAGTCTATTCGAGCTTATGTGTTACTAGACGGCCGACTTTAGCACATGTAGTTCATTCTTGATATTTTGTTATTTATGTGGATTGTGACATAGATATTTTCAGTATTCTTAGATAGATACCCTTATTATACTTCTTATACGTATTTGAGTCGGACCAGAGTCTGGTCGAATACGTAGCTGGCATGTTACGTATTTCTAGTCCTACGTATTTTGAGACTAGACATGACAAGATAGGATTATTCCCTTAGCTAGGTGCGTTATATTCTTTATTAGCATGTAAGGGGTGATTCACCTAACGACTAGCATGTATTGTCCATTTTTTTAAGTGTGCAGGCTAAGCAAAGGCAGGTTCATCGTAGCCACCCACCTTAGCGATGATTCGCCTCGGTCGAGGGATACTCCGAGTGCTTTTGAAAGTCTAAGTCCGAACTCCTGAATGGCCAAGTCTGGAATCCTTTGCCTCAAGCAAGTCTTCTCGCGGAGCAAAGCGGGTCAGGTCGTTGCACTTGCACCGTTTGAATCGGCTCTCCGCTTGAGCAGAATGGGTCGTTACAGGTTTATCCCATTTATGCATTAAGTATCATCAGTTCAATGAGATGACTATAAAGAATAAGTATTTATTGTCCATGATAAATGAGTTATTAGATCAATTGAGTGGAGTAGGAGTTTCCTCAAAGATTGATCCCAAATCTTGATATTATCAAGTGAGAGCAAAAAAAAGGATATTCCCAAAACAATATTTAGATTACGGTACGACCATTGAGAGTTTCGAGTAATGCCTTTTGACTAATACTTCGACCATCTTTATGGATTTGATAAACATCATCTTTCTGTCTTATTTAGATAAGTTTATGGTAGTCTTTATCGACGACATCTTGATTTACTCTACTAATGATGTAGAACATAGGAGCATCTTTCTATCGTTCTTCTGACTTTGAAGGAGAATCAGTTGTATGTCAAGTTTAGCAAGTGTGAGTTCTAGTTGGATCATATTTCTTCCTTAGGGCACATCATTTTTGGAGCTGGAGTATAGGTGGATCCGAATAAGGTTGAGGCTATAGAGAGTTGGAAAAATCTAAGGATAATAGTGTATGTTCGTAACTTTATCTGTTTTATAGGTATTATCGCAAGTTCATGACAAATTTTACGAGTTTCAGTACCTTTGAAGCATAATAATGTTCAGTTTGTGTAGTCAGTGGCATGTTAGTCTTTTTTCGAGGAGCTGAAGAGGAGATTAATTTTGGTTGATTCTGACACTTTCAATTGAACCAAGAGGGTTCAATATCTATTGTGATACGTCGGGTAAAGGACTTGGGTGCATCTTTATATATCATGATAGTATGAAATCTTATGTGCCTTGACAACTTTGGGAGCATGAGAAGAATTATCTGACGCACAATTTAGAGTTAGGCGTAGTTGTATTTAAACTCAAGCTCTGGAAGAATTACTTGTATGGAGATCGATTGGAGATTTATACTAATTACATTATCTTGAACTATGTGCTTAGTCAGAAGGACTTTACCATGTAGTATAAGAGATGGTTAGAGTTGTTGAAAGATTTTAAGATTTATCTTAATTGTCAACCTGACAAGATAAATATAGTCACATATGCATTGAAAAGGAGGACATAAACATTATTTTTTTACTACATAGAGGTTTATCTTGGAGGATCTTCAAGAGATAGACATCGATGTCATTCTTCTATGGATCAAGGGCACTTTGATCAATCATTGCGTTACTTGTATAAAATTCTATTTTTCGTTTCCTCCTTGCTTTTATTTCTCTTCCTTCACCATTAGTTTAAACAAACCCATAAACCTCTATTGTTCTTCCTCAAACATTAGCTTAAAATAACCCATGAACTTTTGTGTAGCATAGGGTTAAGAGGAACCCATGAACATAAAGAGAAATAATTGTCTATCGACCCTTGCTAGCATGAGAAGAACTCATAGTCTTATTATCTATAAGAGGTAGTCAATAACCTAAAAAAAAACTTGGATACCCATGAACCCTTTGTATTAGCTCAAACAAAAAGAACCCATGCACCTATTTCTACTATGTGCTAACTAATAACCCATTAACTAATTATTTATCTTGAGCTAAGAAGGAAGCCATTGTTAGGAATAAGGAGGAGATGACGAAGAAGAGAACAAAATGATCAAAAAAGAACAATTATGTTAAAGTTATATATGTTATAACGTGTGTTACTAAAGTATTGGATTCCCACTTTGTATTTTAGTCCCACATTGGTTAGAGATTCGTATTACACCTTCATTGTGTTGTATAAATAAGGCCTTTGCCTCCGACTATGAGATTATACTAATAAGATATCTTATCTCCTATTTTCTTCTTCCTTCTTCAACGTTTATTCTACCCCGTTATCAGCACAAAGCTCTAACTGGAGAAAATAAGCGAGAGCATCTTAGTGAAGTCGCCATTTAAGGATTCTCCACTTTGATAATATATATGGTTATTTATGTTTATTTTTTTTCATATGCATACCCTAGGCGCAGGCTGATGTTGATGTTTATACATCTCTTGGCATACCGCTAGGACAATAATTTTTATCCATTCATCTCACTTCTTTTAGTTAACTCTAATAGCACTCCGATGTTAATCACATATAGATCTCTCGGATAGAATGCTGGAATTATTCTTTATTTCTTTTATATATGTTAATACATTCAGATCAAAACCATTAGAGATCTTCTCTCCTATTTTATTCTTCCTTCTTCTACGTTTATTCTAGCACGGTATCAACACGAGAAGAGGTTATTAATGACAGATCCATACTCTCTGCAAACCCAGAAGAGGTTATTGTCTTAGAAAAGACACAAGCTCGAGAGGAGGCTCAGGTACCTGAAAGCAAAGAGATCTCTATGTTTTATACATATACAAGAGTTCTGATGACCATGAACTTGAATTATTTGGTATATATATATAATACTTCTGGAACATCATTGTTCGAAGCATACCATATGTGGTATTTTTGAAAGACTTCTTGAACATAATCGTTGTTCGAAGCATACCATGAACAAGATTTGTTTGGTATAAATAGACTTCTGAAACATCATTGTTTGAAGCATACAATATGAACATGAATTATTTGGTGATTTACCAAGGTCTTATGTTAACTTGTTATTATTGATCTTATACAATAATATGTCGAGCCTCAAAAAGCATGATTTCAAGCCTCTAAACTTAGAAGG
This sequence comes from Iris macrosiphon, assembly GCA_036927795.1. NCBI lineage: Eukaryota > Viridiplantae > Streptophyta > Magnoliopsida > Asparagales > Iridaceae > Iris > Iris macrosiphon. Next base: position 116,296,251 of record JAYESA010000011.1, on the reverse strand, counting down.
CCAGAACTTTCTCAACTGGAGATTAGATGTTGAATTGTACCTTCAAGATAAAAGCTTAGGTGACGCAATTATGGATGATAAGCTAATATATGTACAAGATAAAGTGAAGGCTTTAATTTTCATAAGATATCGTATTCATGATGATCTCAAGGCTGAGTACTTAACAGTCAAGGACCCCTTGGTGCTGCGAATTTCTCTAGCTGAGAGATATGATCACCAGAAAATGGTCATACTACCAGGTGCACTCTATGAATGGATCAATCTATGTTTCTAAGATTAGAAGACAATTGCAGCCTATAATTCAGCTATGTTCAGGATTACTACATAATTGAAGTTATGTGGTGAAGAAGTAACAGAGCATTCCATGCTAGAGAAAATATTCACCATATTTTATGCGACTAATATGACCCTACAATAGATGTATAGGGAGAAATTTTTTAAGAAGTATTCTGAACTCATTGTTGTCTTACTCGTGGCCGAAAAAAAATAATGAGTTATTCCTCAAAAACCACACTAGTAGACCAACTGGATCTGCACCAATTCTAACTGAAGTGGATGCAACTAGTGCTCGAAAAAATATGACCAATACTAGGGGTCGAGAAAATCACAAAGGTATAGGGCATGGACGTCGTGGAAGCCAAAAAAATGGCTATAATTCAGGTCTAAGAAACGATACACAGTTCAAAAATAAGGGATTTAATCCTCGAAGAAACAATGCCCAAATTTCCAATCCAGCTGCTCCAACTGATATTTCCAAATATTGTGGAAGAGCTGGTCATTGGATGAGAAACGATCTCACCTCACAAAAAAATTGGACGAGTTTGAAGCCTCAAAGGGTGTGGAGACTAATCTCATGGAGGGTACAACACACATAGATTTTAATGATTTTTTTCAAGATAAGAATGGAAAGGCAATTTCGGAAGACCAGCTCAACGCCATGATAGGCGAAGTCAATGAATAGTTATTGTATGCTTATCTAAGTCTATTTACTTTCTACTTTGAATAAATTGGTCATTATATGATCAATAGTCTAGGTAGTTTACTTTCTTTGAAGCAGTTTCATTTAGATTTAGATTAAGTTGTAATAATTGGCAATATGCCAAGTTTAACTATTTAGTAGCATATTAATATATTATTAATTTTTATTTTTGAAAGATATTGACAATGATGATGACATATGCTTGATAGATAGTGCAACAACTTACACTATATTAAAAACTAGAAAGTTTTCACAACATATGCCTCAAACACTGCCAAGGTGACCGCTATTGCTGGACCCTTGCATATTATAGAAGGTTATGGTAAGGCCGATGTTGTGTTTCCAAATAGAACACACTTAGTCATTCAAAATGTATTATTCTCTAGTAGATCTAATAAAAATCTACTCAGCTTTAGAGATATCCGAATGAACGGGTTTCATGTTAAAACCATGAACGATGATAGCAAAGAGTATCTTTGTATCACCTCAAATGTTGGAAGCAATAACTCATATTAGAAAAGTGTAAGTTAATCTCCTCGAGACTATATCAAACAACGCTGAAGGTAGTAGAATCTCACCACATCACTAGCAAAAGGCTAAAGGATCCAAGGAATCTAATCCTTTAGCATGACAAATTGGGTCATCGAGGATCGACTATGTTGAGAAAGGTCATCAACAATACCAATGGACATAATTTATTATACCAAAGTCTTTCCTTTCCTACTGAACATTTGTGTGTATCTGTTCGCAGGGTAAACTCATTACAAGACCTTCATTTCTCAAAATAGCTTCTGAATCACCACCATTTCTTTAGAGAATACAAGGTGATATTTGTGGTCTAATTGATCTTACTAGCGGACCTTTCAGGTATTTTATGGTTCTAATTGATGATTATAATCGATGGTCAAATATTTTCTTACTCTCATCTAGAAATTTTCCTTCTTCAAGCTACCTTCTCAGTTGATTAAGCTTAAGACTCATTTTTCTGACCAACATGTTAGAACGATTCGACTTGATAATGCAGCTGAGTTCACTTCCTGTACTTTGATGATTATTGTGCTTCACTAGGAATAGAAGTTGAACATTCTGTCCCTCATGTTCATACCCAAAATAGTTTAGCAGAGTCCTTGATTAAGCATTTTCAACACATAACAAGGCCTTTACTCATGCAATCAAACTTACCTGTTTAAGCTTGGGGACATGCCATATTACATGCTGCTAAATTGATCATTGTTAGGCCAACAACATATCAAGAATTTTACCATCACAACTTGTGACAGGCCATCAACCTAACATCTATCATTTGCGTAAATTTGGTTGTGCTGCTTATGTTCCTATTCCTCCAACTCAGCACTCTAAAATGGGACCTCAGTACCGTTTAGAAATTTATATTGGTTTTGATTCACCCTTAATCATTAGATATTTGGAACCTTTAACTAGTAATATTTTTACTGCTAGATTCGTAAACTGCTATTTTAATGAGACTAAATTTTCGCCGTTAGAGGAAGATAAGAAAGAAAAGAATGTTCTTACAGAACCATTCGCCACAAATAAATGACATAAATTATCGTGGGATAATCCCACTCTGTCTCATCTAGATCCTCGTACTAATCATTGTGAAATTGAGGTACGAAAGATATTGCATCTACAAGAGATTGCAAATCGAATGCTAGATGCATTTACTGATGCAGCTAAAGTGATTAAATCATATGTGCTCGCTGCAAATGCGCCACCTCGAATTGATATCCCCGTAGAAAAAATAGCAGAGTGGCTAATGAATCTACTGCACGCCAGAAGCGTGCTAGACCTATAGGTTCGAAGGACTTTGTCACGCCCCAGTCCCAAATACGTAGGACTAGGAACACGTAAGCATGCCAGCGCATGGATATGGCAACTCCAATATATGGAAACCATAACCCATACGTACGCTGTAATATGAATATAAACTCACATGTGGTATATATAATGTCACAAGTCACAGATATGCTAATCTCATCCACACAACAAGTCATAGAAAAGAAATACTAAACTAGAATAAGGAGTCTGAAATATCTAAAATAATAGTCGGGTGGAGACAAATCCACTACCCATGATTATATCCAAAACTAAAATGAGAGAGGAGTATAAAGTCTCCAATGTAAAATAATGTGAAGACAGAAGTGCATCAGCTAAAAGAATCCATCGCCAGATAATCAACGATGCTCAGAAGGTAAGTCCTCCTCGACAGAAAATAATACGTCAGGTCCAGGCTCGTACTCCTGCAAATACTCAAGATCAGATACACCTGGCAGAGGACCAGGTCCTCAGAGGGACGTAACAAGATACAGAAAATATGAGCCAATTTGAATACAGTAAACATTCATATGGTTTAAAAATAGATAAGTACGCTGTACAAGACAATCTATATGAATGCAAATGAGGACAACTTTTTGACGTATGGGCAAGGGTAGTCTACTCGATCTAAGCCTCACAACTCACACACCCGTCTAGAACATCAGAAATTGACATACCTCGGGGGTAGCGACCAGCACGACTCTACAGAAATCGACATACCTCTGGGGTAGCGACCAGCGCGACACACGCCCGTAGTGCGAACTATATACTATGGTTTACCAGAGTGGTTAAAAGCCCATACGCCTAATGATTGTCCTCCCATGATACTAGGTGCCATGTGTGTGTCAACATATCTAATACATAGTAATGACTGGAGAAAAACTACACATGCAAGAACTATACAGAAATGAAATAAATAAAAAGAAATATAAATAGCATGCAAAGTACTGTAAATAATTTGGCAAGGTATCTTGCCTGGGGTCCTGCTGCTGGTATGAATCAGAGTCCAAGTCACAGTCCAAATAGCCTATGTATTACAAATTTATCACGTCAAAAGATAATTTATATTAATTTATTTAATTCTGGAATAATTACTCTAAAATCCTATTTTAATCTTATTATTCTGATTTTTATGTTAATTCCTAAATTTTGTCCAAAGAAACTGAATTTTATCAACTCGAGACTCATGGCAGGCAAATCGAGGCGATCTGTTGACCAAAAAGTCAACTGACACAAACTCAACTTTCATGCATTAATTCCTGTAGATTTCAGCGTCAAAAATATGCTGGAATTTACAGCTCGTCCGAATTCAAATTTGTTTGGGAATTATGGCATTTACAAATTTTGTATTGTGCACCGATGGTTAAATTCTAACCTAGAAGTTCTACAAAATTAACAGTATGTAAATACTTCGAATTAAATTCTGGAAAAAATATATGTCGATGATCTCGACATTAGCTTTCCGAAACTTTAAACGGTTCGTGATTCTGATTTTGGGTTCTCCCGAAATTATGAAAACATCGAAATACGTCTATTTTCGGATATGCTGTGCTCTACGAATTTTCCAGAATTTAATACTAATAATTTAGAAAAACAATTTATATAATCAGAAAGCTAACCTCATTATCGTTTTAACAAAAAAAAACTAGGCCTCTTTTGGAGTCCGGAGCTATGCGCAATGGCTTCTGGAAGATGAAGGAACCCTAGATGACAATTCTTCAAAAATCGGCTGAAGAAAAAAACCCTAGAAATTAATATCTAAACTATTATATATATAGAGAGGAGAGAGAAAGTGCAGCCGCGGCTCACAGCGCGCCACGTGGCAGCAATCCAGGGCTGCCCGTTCAGATCGGACGGTCAGGCACTAACGCGGCTCGGCTCAGCTGAGTCCGAGTCGAACTCTGACTCGGCTCGGCTCGAGGTCGGCTCGGCTCGGCACGCACCCACTCAGCGGTCACTGACAGGCGGGCCCGGCACTGTTCACTACTGGAGGCTGACAGGTGGGCCCCATGTTTGCTGACTGGGCAGAATTAATTACTTTTTGGGTTTTCTTTTTCAGAAATTAGTTTTTAATTCAGTTTTTCATAATTAACTTGAAATAAATGCTAAAAATAATCAAAAAATTCCCAAAAAAATTCTAGAAAATATATTTTATTATTTAGAACCTAAAATAAAATTTTGGGATATTTTTAATTAAGTTTGAACATAAAATAAATTCTTTAAAGTCCTCAAAAATTAGTGTTACTAGTTTTTAATTAACTGAAATTTATGGAAAAATCCCAATAATCTAAAATAGCCTAAAAATAATTCTAAATAAATATTTATATAAGTAAATATACTAAAAAAAATTATTTTCTAATTAACTAAGAGAATACTCTAAATAAATTCAACATCTATAATAAATATAATAATATAAAATATACACAAATACCTATTTTGGGTGAGAGAGTTTACAATCTACCCAACTTACAATAATTTTGTCCTCGAAATTGACACTAACCCATATTCATAGTGATCACTATAGCTATTACACTACATTGGTGTCTAGCAGGACTCCTAAACTCATGGTCTGCCATTCTAACACTTTCTCATCTATTGTCCATCCACTATTCTATCATCCTCTAACTCGTCTACACTACCCAACTTACAAGATTCTACTAGTAGTCACATTCTTTGAAGCTATTGTCTAGGTTTATAAGGTAAATATATTTATTGGGTTGAGAATCTTGGGATACCTGTCTAGAATCTCATAACTATGACTTTTCCCATAACCGTCAAGTATCATAGTCTAATACTGCCACGCCACCTGGCCAGTATGGCTGCAAGTAATTCGACTATTCTACCATAATCGTCTGGCTGCAACTGTCACTACCTCGCCAGCGATTTGTCATAGTCATCAGTTCGTAACAAGTGCCTTCAACTCTTTCCTAGGCATAGTCTAAGTTTTTAGGGAGACACTTAAGGTCTTGACTAACTATTAGGACTATGATCTAGCTCAAGTGATCTAACAATTTCTACTATGCTACATGGTGCTACTTAAGGGTTAAACTAATAAAGAATACAGATATTGTTATAGTGTATATACATATTAAGAACTCATCCTTAGTTATCAAGCATTACTAACACATTTATGTTTAACTAACAAAATAGGGGTGAGGTTGATATCAAATAATTCATAATGGCACGAAAGATACGACTATGATAGGAAGAGTTACGCACGAGATAAGGAATGAATATAAAAGGAGAAGATGAGTCACCCCAAGAGGGCGAGATAAAATAGGGGAGAATACTACTACTGCTACTCACGTCATCCATTAGCATCGTGTGTATGCCATCTGGGTAGAATATACATACATCCTCATAACTGCTAAGCTACCATATATAAAATTCTACAGCTATTTGTACATCTAAGAGCTTGTGTCACAATGGGTTTATGAGTATGCAAAGACAATTATAACTAAAAGGTCGTACCTGTATCTACGGCTTCCTGTGTCTGCTCTCCCATACTTGTCATAATGAGTGCTTGGTCTTGTCTTTGGTTGATCAACTGGGGTCTAGTCCCCTCCATTTGTGCAGACTGTAGAAGCAGTGGTGGGTCCTTTTGGTCTTCTATACTTGAGGGTATATGCGGTATTCCTGATTTTAATGCCATAGACCCCGGGTTCTGCTGAGGACATTCTCGAGCTTGATGGTGACTTGATCCACATACCATGCACAATCCCAATCGACAACGACAATCTCTATGAATATGACCTGGTATACCACAAAAGTTACAAGTACGATGCCCCTTGGCTGGATATGGTGCGATACTATTTGGTTGCTGGCGTGTCAAAGGGTATCGAATGGGTCCTCCTTACTGTATCCTTATTGGTCCTTGGGACTTCTCAGTTGAATTCCGTTTCCCTTGCTGATGGCCTCCTGAATCCTGGCTTCTGTCAATAACTCGGCATAAGAGATCCGGGACTGTGAGCTAGTGTAGTGCTGGAGCTCCCGAGTCAGCCCACGGTAAAACCTCTTAGCCTTCTCTAAGTCATTAGGTATTAGGACTGTGCCATACTTACTGAGACGGCTAAATTCTGCGTCATACTCATCAACCGTCTTGTCCCCTTGCTCTCGATGGAGGAACTGATCGTACAATGCGTCCCTTACAGTATCCGGGAAGTACTTCCTCTCAAAGCATTCCAAGAATTGTTCCCAAGTCTGACGCGTACCCAACTGGCGCTCCATTGATTCCCACCAGTGATGTGCGTTGCCTTCTAACTGAGTCCTCACGCCTATCATCCATAGGTCAGTAGGTAGTTGTGATGCCTCTAACAACTTCTTGGTATTGGCAATGCAGTTCGTGGTCTCCTCTGGACTCTCTTTGCCCTTATATGGCTTAGGGCCCATCTGCACAAAGTCCTTGACTGAACCAACCCGAGTTTGTGGTACTGAAACTAGTGCCTGGGTTAGAATAGGGGCTAGTGCAGCCATCCTCTCAAGCGCTGCCAGAAATTCTAGCCTCTGCTCTGCTGCTTGCTGCCTCTGTTCCTGTATTATCATCTGAAAGAATTGGAACAGCTGCGCTTGGCCATCTTGCGGTGCTAGTGGAGCTGGAAAAGTCCCATTAGGTATCGTGGAGGGGGTTGATGGAATTGGATTGCTAGTCGGTCCATCCGGTCCGGGAGGAAGAGGTGGTGTTGAGGTCACTCCTAGTGGTTGGTCGTCGTCCCCTGGAGACGTGTTGTCCCCGGTGGCGGCATGCCCGTTATTCAAATTCATCTCTCTGCAAGAGATGGACGAAGGATTAAGAAGAGTACATGAATCAAGCAGGATGCAAGAACTTAAGTAGGACATGTTGGAAGGAAGGTAAGTTATAGTCAAGTGTGGATGAGATCTAAAATTCTAATCCTAGGTACAGGCCGGCTCGGTACAGTGACGTAACCGAAACGGCTAACTCGACCTGCATGGGCCACCACAAAAACATGTCACGCCCCAGTCCCAAATACGTAGGACTAGGAATACGTAAGCATGCCAGCCGCATGGATATGGCAACTCCAATATATGGAAATCATAACCCATACGTACGCTGTAATATGAATATAAACTCACATGTGGTATATATAATATCACAAGTCACAGATATGCTAATCTCATCCACACAACAAGTCATAGAAAAGAAATACTAAACTAGAATAAGGAGTCTGAAATATCTAAAATAATAGTCGGGTGGAGACAAATCCACTACCCATGACTATATCCAAAACTAAAATGAGAGAGGAGTATAAAGTCTCCAATATAAAATAATGTGAAGACAGAAGTGCATCAGCTAAAAGAATCCATCGCCAGATAATCAACGATGCTCAGAAGGTAAGACCTCCTCGACAGAAAATAATGCATCAGGTCCAGGCTCGTACTCCTGCAAATACTCAAGAGCAGATACACCTGGCAGAGGACCAGGTCCTCAGAGGAACGTAACAATATACAGAAAATATGAGCCAATTTGAATACAGTAAACATGCATATGGTTTGAAAATAGATAAGTACGCTGTACAAGACAATCTATATGAATGCAAATGAGGACAACTTTTTGATGTATGGGCAAGGGTACTCTACTAGATCTAAGCCTCACAACTCACACACCCGTCTAGAACATCAGAAATCGACATACCTCTGGGGTAGCGACCAGCGCGACACACGTCCGTAGTGCGAACTATATACTATGGTTTACCAGAGTGGTTAAAAGCCCATATGCCTAATGATTGTCCTCCCATGATACTAGGTGCCATGTGTGTGTCAACATATCTAATACATAGTAATGACTGGAGAAAAACTACACATGCAAGAACTATACAGAAATGAAATAAATAAAAAGAAATATAAATAGCATGCAAAGTACTGTAAACAATTTGGCAAGGTATCTTGCCTGGGGTCCTGCTGCTGGTATGAATCAGAGTCCAAGTCACAGTCCAAATAGCCTATGTATTACAAATTTATCACGTCAAAAGATAATTTATTTTAATTTATTTAATTCTGGAATAATTACTCTAAAATCCTATTTTAATCTTATTATTCTGATTTTTATGTTAATTCCTAAATTTTGTCCAAAGAAACTGAATTTTATCAACTCGAGACTCATGGCACGCAAATCGAGGCGATCTGTTGACCAAAAAGTCAACCGACACAAACTCAACTTTCATGCATTATTTCCTGTAGATTTCAGCGTCAAAAACATGCTAGAATTTACAGCTCGTCCGAATTCAAATTCGTTTGGGAATTATGGCACATACAAATTTTGTATTGTGCACCGATGGTTAAATTCTAACCTAGAAGTTCTACAGAATTAACAGTATCTATATACTTCGAATTAAATTCTGGGAAAAATATATGTCGATGATCTCGACATTAGCTTTCCGAAACTTTAAACGGTTCATGATTTTGATTCCGGGTTCTCCCGAAATTGTGAAAACATCGAAATACGTCTATTTTTGGATATGCTGTGCTCTACGAATTTTCCAGAATTTAATACTAATAATTTAGAAAAACAATTTATATAATAAGAAATCTAACCTCATTATCGTTCTAACAAAAAAAACTAGGCCTCGTTTGGAGTCCGGAGCTATGCGCAATTGCTTCTGGAAGATGAAGAAACCGTAGATGACAATTCTCCAAAAATCGGCTGAAGAAAAAAACCCTAGAAATTAATATCTAAACTATTATATATATATATAGAGGAGAGAGAAAGTGCAGCCGCGGCTCATAGCGCGCCACGTGGCAGCAATCCAGGGCTGCCCGCTCAGATCGGACGGTCAGGCACTGACGCGGCTCGGCTCAGCTGAGTCCGAGTCGAACTCTGACTCGGCTCGGCTCGCACCCACTCAACGGTCACTGACAGGCGGGCCCAGCACTGTTCAGTACTGGAGGCTGACAGGTGGGCCCCCTGTTTGCTGACTGGGCAGAATTAATTACTTTTTGGGTTTTCTTTTTCAGAAATTAGTTTTTAATTCAGTTTTTCATAATTAACTCAAAATAAATGCTAAAAATAATCAAAAAATTCCCAAAAAATTTTTGAAAATATATTTTATTATTTAGAACCTAAAATAAAATTTTGGGATATTTTTAATTAAGTTTGAACATAAAATAAATTCTTTAAAGTCCTCAAAAATTAGTGTTACTAGTTTTTAATTAACTAAAATTTATGGAAAAATCCCAATAATATAAAATAGCCTAAAAATAATTCTAAATAAATATTTATATAAGTAAATATACTAAAAAAAATTATTTTCTAATTAACTAAGAGAATACTCTAAATAAATTCAACATCTATAATAAATATAATAATATAAAATATACACAAATACCTATTTTGGGTGAGGGAGTTTACAGACTTAGTCCCTAGAAAGAGAAAATGCCCAAGTAATGCTCTTAAGGAGGTTACACATAACGCTCAAGAAGAGGTTATGAATGACAGATCCATACTCTCTGAAAATTCAGAAGAGGTTATTGTCTTAGAAAAGACACAAGCCCAAGAGGAGGCTCATGTACCTTAAAGCAAAGAGATCTCTATATTTTATACATATACAAGAGAGGTATGGGATCACAAAGATATAACAATAGATGATATATTCTCATTCTCAGTAGCTACTAAAATATATAAGGGCATTGATGACACTGAACCACGTAGCATCAATGAATGTCGACAAAGAAAAGATTGGCCAAAATAGAAGAATGCTATTCAAGCAGAATTGGATTCCCTTAATAAACGCGAAGTATTCGAACCTATAGTACAAACACCAAAAGACGTCAGACCGGTAGGTTACAAGTGGGTGTTTGTAAGAAAGCGAAATGAAAAGAATGAAATCACTCGATTTAAGGCACGATTAGTGGCACAAGGGTTTTCTCAGAGACCCGGAATTGATTACGAAGAGATGTATTCTCTCGTAATTGATGCAACAATGTTCCGTTATTTGATAAGTCTAACAGTTGAGAAAAAGCTGGACATGAGACTTATGGACATTGTAACAACATATCTATATGGTGATTTAGATAGCAATATCTATATAAAAATTCCAGATGGATTTAAGTACCCAGTTCAAAACCTAACAACATGCATTCTATAAAGCTAAGATGTTCATTATACGGTTTAAAATAATCTGGAAGGATGTGGTACAACCGTTTTAGTGAATATATAAAATGGAGGGATATGAGAATAATCATATATGCCTATGTGTCTTCATAAAGAAATCTAAGGAGGGTTTCACTATAGTTGCAGTATATGTCGATGACATAAACTTGATTGGGACAAGACATGAAATTAATGAGACTACAAACTATCTGAAAAAGAGTTCGAGATAAAAGATCTCGGAGAAACGAAATATTGTCTCGGATTACTAATTGAGCATTGCACTAATAGAATTTTAGTGCATAATCTGAATACACAGCAAATATATTAAAATAATTCAATATGGATAAAACTCATCCCCTTAGCACTCCAATGGTTGTTCGATCTTTAGATATCAACAAAGATCCATATCGTCCTAAGGACGAAAATAAAATGATGCTACGACCCGAAGTACCGTACCTTAGTGCCATTGGGGCATTAATGTATCTATCACAATGTAAAAGGCCAGACATATCATTCTCTGTCAATCTGTTGGCTAGATATAGCTCGGCGCCAACTCCTAGAGATTGGAATGACATTAAATATGTGATGAGATATCTTTGTGGAACTACCGACATGGGATTATTTTATACTTGTGGTTTATCTGACATCGCGAATCTAGTCGGCTTTGCAGATTCAGGTTATTTATCTGATCCCTATAAAGGTCGTTCACAAACTGGATATGTGTTTCTTAATAGCAATGCAGCTATTTTTTGACGTTCAACAAAACAGACAATGGTTGCTACCTCCTCAAATCACTCAGAAATATTAGCTCTCCATAAAGCAAGTAGAGAATGTATTTGGCTGAGATCGTTGATTCAACACATTCGTAGCTCCTGTCACCTTTTTCCTACCACAGATACTCCAACTGTTATTCATGAGGATAATGTAGCATGTATTGCACAAATTCAAGGTGGATTCATTAAAGCAGACAGGACCAAGCACATCTCACTGAAGTTTTTTTTTTATATACTCATGAGCTTCAGAAGAACTTTGATATTGACGTCCAACAAGTTCGCTCAAGTGATAATCTTGTAGACTTGTTCACCAAATCGTTGCCAAAGTCAACTTTTTAGAAACTAGTTCATGGAATTGGAATGCGACGTCTTCATCACCTGACTGTTCATGATCAACATCATCAGGGGGAGTGATTGTTTTCAGTAGGAGATACATTTTGTATGGACTATAACACGTTGTACTCTTTTTCTTTAGTCATGGATTTTTTTCCCATTAGATTTTTTCCGACAAGGTTAATGAGGCAACATCACCTATCTAAGTCATCCTAAAGATTATACTCTTTTCTTTCGCACAAGTTTTGTCCTAATGAATTTTTCTGACAAAGTTTTAACGAGGCAATAGGCTTAGAGATGTTGGTCATCCAAAGGAGGAGTGTTATAACGTGGGTTACTAAAGGTTTGGATTTCCACTTTGTATTTTAGTCCCACATTTGTTAGAGATTAGTATAACACCTTCATTGGGTTATATAAATAAGACATTTGCCTTCCACTATGAGATTACACTAATAAGAGATCTTCTCTTCTATTTTATTCTTCCTTTTTCTACGTTTATTCTAACAATATAAATATTCTTTTTAAAGAAGTTAACTAGGAGGACTCTTAACTCATTTTAGGATTGGAAGACTTTCCAGCAGTTACTAAATTTTGGAATACCTAACTCTAAATATAAAATATTTAAGAGAATTATATCAGGAAAACTGACTTTTATTCTCCACACCAAACATCTACTTTCCATAAGGTGAAACATTCTTGTAAGTTTATTTCTCCTGTATAGATAATGTTTCAAAAGTTGTTGGCCAATAAAAAAACAAACACTAATACTCTTTAATAATCAAAAGAAGGGGCCCCCACCCCACCCACACAATGCAAGCCTAACATAATCACTACATTTAGATGAAGGCAGAATAGTTTCAAGTTTGTGGACCACAACGTATTTTTTGAAAACAAACACTAATACTCTTTAATAATCAAAGAAGGGTCCCCCACACCAACGCCACCCCACCCCCACCCCCACCGACCCACACAGACAATGCAAGCCTAACATAACCACTACCTTTAGATGAAGGCAGAATAGTTTCAAGTTTGGAGACCACATACATAATTTTTTATTAACATGTACTCTAAGAACATATGTTCATATATTAATAAATGTATACTTTATATAAATACTCTCACAAACACGTCTATCGATTCACATTCATTTAAAATATGTATTGATAAATATGCCGATAAAAATACTCATATGAAATACACATTTATCAATGAATTAACATGCGTTCTAAGTACACATGTTAACAAAATCCTTGTACCAACACATTTTCAAATGCATCTTCATCATATAAATCGAGCCAAAATTAGTACAACGGAACTTGTGCCGAATATCAGCATTACACCAGCACCTACTTTTCTTATACCAACGGCCATATCCAGGTTTCACCTACTTTTCTTATACCAACGGCCATATCCAGGTTTTTGACACCAAGGCTTGGATCCAATATATATCCTGCATCCTCTCTTCTTTACAAAGATCTTGATTGCACCACCCCTCTATGATAAACAAAAGAGCTCATACGAACAAGAAATGAGAGGATTGGATTATGCTAAATTACTTGCACTGTCTCGGCCTGAAATTCTTCTCCGACAGAAGTGACACAGTAAGCCGCTCAAGCCTGATGGCACCAGGGCCTGGCCGGAGAACGGTTGTGTTGCCAACAACAAGGCACGGATCAGTCCCGTTCTCCCCCTTCCCCACACACCATCCTCCTGGCAAGAGCATGCCAGGAGGGCGAAACAAGAGCTCCGTGTCGATCTTGTCAAGGACTGGATCATCCCTGTGGAACTTCCTGGCAAAGGGGGCATTGCTGTCTACCATCCTCGACATATCTTTGATGGTGAGGTAGTGAGGATGCTGCTTTGGAGGATTGTCCCATGCTATGAAGTGGAGGTCATGGTTGACAGTGGTGTTTCGGAACTCCTTTGCGTTGCAAATTACGGTGTGAAAGTAGCCCTCTGGAGAGGAAAGGAAGTTGGCATAGTACATAAGGACAGTCCGAGGAAGGTTGTCCCAACCCCATATACAGTAGTCAATGAAGGGACGAGAGAGTGCCATCCATGCAGAACCTGGAATAGATGCAAACAGGGCAGTCAGTTACTTCCAAACTCAATGGCTTTATAGTAAAGAGAAAATGGCAGGTATTAAATGGTCAGATTATTGGTTGGCTATCACAAATTCTAAGAGATAACATAGCGAATCAACATCAAGCTATGCATCAGTATCAATATAGGATATGTTACTCACAGGGTCAATGGCTAACTCAACACGGTATATGTTACAGTGGTGCAAACCGCTTATTAAAACCTCTTCGTTAGAGTTCTTGAACAAGTCACACATTTAAACAATAATGGAAAATGCTATACTCTTACCATGCATAGACTTGGGCGTGTCCATAGACTGAACTGACGGACAAACAGGAAAATATACAAGTTCTTCCACCAATTTGTTCTCATTCACATATGTCATCAGAGTCCATATGTCGAAAAAGTTCTCAAGATATGACATTAAGAGAGGTTGAAACATCAATGCATGGTACTAAGTAGCGTAGGTATGCTGACATCCACAAATTTCTTCACGTATTAAGACTAGGTTATGTTTATATGCTGTTTGGGTGATTTTAACTGAGTTTAGTTATAGCTCAACCATTCACATCGACTTCCACATACATGTGTAAAGATGAAAAGGGGGGAAAATCACACTAAAGCAACTTGAATGCTTTAAAAAATAAACATATGCAACATTTTGAAGAATATGTATGATATACTATGTTGCATGAATACGGACACAGACGCGAAAGAGGACACGACAGATATGGGATAGGAACATTTCAGATAGGCACAAGTAGTAGTCCCCTATGTTGCACAAATATGGTCAAGGAAGGGTATGGACACGATATTAACAGGAAGCCATTTTGTTGTGTCAGTCAAGGTAGTGAAAAACGCTTGGCACTAGTCGGACGGAAGCACTTAGTCCACCTAGGCGGCCGCTTAGATCTAGGCGGTTTAAAAAAATTAAAAAAAATTCAAACAACAATATACTGTAAATTATAAAAAAAAGTCCATAAAACCCCAAACCATGCATAATCGGACATCGAGGGGACTAGGATGGCGCCTAGGCGGACATCGGGCGGGCACTAGCCGCCTAGCGCCTAGTTGCCGCCTAAGCGCTTTGTTCTAAAAGGCGGCGCCTAAGCGCCTAGGTGTTAGGCGCCTGGTGCTCGCCCAATGTCCGTCTAGGCGCCCGCCTAGTCCCCCTGACACTGGACTATACATATTTTTGGGTTTTATGGACTTTTTCTATAATTTTCAGTAGTTTTTTTAGATTTATTTTATTTTTTTGAACCGCCTAGATCTACCCGTCCGCCTAGCGCTTTTCACAACCTTGCCTAAGCGGCCGCCTAGAGCACCTTTTAGAATAGTGGTGTCAGTGCAACATAGATGATACATAACTAATTTTTTTCTGATATGTGACGACATATGATATAGAACTCATTTTTCCTAACACGCGACAGTTTAGATGGCAAACACATGTCATTTGGAAGAATATGTATCATATTAGAATAATTTTCCTGTGATATGTGGCCCCCAAGGTTGTGGTTGGTTCAAGAGAGAGAGAGAGAGAGAGAGAGAGAGAGAGAGAGAGAGAGAAGGGCAAATAAATCTTCTAGAATGTTGTTTTCCATTGATTGGTTGCAATCGGGGCGAAAGCAAGAATGTTGGCCAAATGGGAGATTCAAAATTTAGTCAAAAGGGACATGGAACTGTGTTTGTGGTCTATGTTAGATGTTACGACAACACTGATGTAGTTGCAACCAGTGCAGTGGTTTCACAACTTACCAAGAAGCCACATTGTGGAAGCACTATAGTAACCTAGTGACAACATCACGGTTACTTGCGAGCTACAACACTCTTGGAGATATTAGTAGATGCAATTTATAAATATTTTGAGACGTGTAGGAAAAGAAGTTGATAAGTTCAAAGGGGTAAGTAAATCTTCTAGAATGTTGTTTGCCATTGCTTGGTTGCAATCGGGGGCAAAAGCAGGAATGTTGGCAAAATGGGACATTCAAATTTTGAGTCAAAAGGGACATGGAACTGTGTTTGTGGTCTATGTTAGGTGTTATGATAACACCGATGTAGTTGCAACCAGTGAATTGGTTTCACAACTTACCAAGAAGCCACATTGGGGAAGCACTATAGTACCCTACTGACAACATCACGGTTACTTGCAAGCGACAACAATCTTGGAGAGATTAGTGGATGCAATTTATAAATTCGAAGGGGCACAAACCTAACCTATATACCGGGTATCTTTAGAAAAATATATGTTTCTTTTAGGAACCTATACTACATAGTTTGTTTACCAAGTTCATTTGCGCCCAAGCCCCCTCAAGCTTAAGATTGCATCCGCCCTTAGTCACAACACGTATGACAAAAGGAAATAGTGAGTATCCTATTTGAAAGTCCTCAATATTGAAAGTAACAGAGATGAAGCTAAAGGAAAGAATTATTGAATTTTAACAACCGTAAAAAGAGGAGAGAAGAAAATCTGGGATGGAAGAGAAAACTACACTTAGTAAGCTTATTGGTACATGTTTGATCAAGTTTTGCACTATTGGCCAAAAGCGAAATGTATCAACTGTGTCGTATCAATTTCGGCATGTCCCGATCCAATAATGGTCCATATTGATACCACCCAATATTGGCCGATACTGAGAAACTATTTTCTCGGTTTATTCAGAAAATAAAAGGTTAAGAGGTAGAGATAGAAGTATAGGATCAAACAGTGTCAACAAAATGTTTTGGTCTTAGAAGCCAGAAACTCCTAGGAGGTCAACGAATCTCAGTAAGAACCTTCGATTCGGCGTTTCTTACTTGGGAGCTCGTTTGGAGCTCGTTTCCCCGATGACGGGAGCTTCGTTTCTCCGGGGACGGAAGCTCGTTTCCCCGACGACATGATCGCTTCCCATAATATGACCATAAGTTTAGAAGATGACATAAATTTTGTGAGAGAAATTGGAATATTTTCAATACACATTTATCAAAGTACCAATAAACTAAAGATTTTTTACTTTGACGTCATAAAAAATTAACATGCGAAAGATCTCTCTGTAACTTTGAACTGAACTTTATAAATTCTAATAAATTTTAAGATATTTATAAGTTTTGATAACAATAATTGATAAACATTAAAAATGTATTAGCGCACGCTCCCATCACGTTCCCAAATTTAGAATCTTCTAAGTAGTCGCGCTTCCCCGCCCCCGCTTCCGTTCCCGCTCCCGCTTCTGGCTTCTAAGGTTTTGGTTGTGCTGAAGATCGACAAGCCACAGTGTGTAAGAATAACCATTTCCATCTGTCAAAGTTTTCTAATCTATAAAGTTACAACATTCACGTCTCAATATTGTTCCATTTAATGAAACTATCTATTGTTGGGTATACTTTGTCTAAAAGCAAGTTAAACATAGTATCAATTGCGGTTGGACGATTAATCAATGTTGAATATTATTATTGAAAGCATATCAGAAACACTGAGAAACAACAAATAATACATAAGATTATGTCAAAAGAATTCTAGTTTTTTGATAAGTTCTGTTATATTTTGGCTGTTTGAAGCAAAGAACCCCGGGATTCTGATCCAGTAGCGATACTCATAAGAAGAATATGAAACCTATTCCGATAGTGTGAAACCTTGGTTTGAATATCACCAGATGCAATCATGGTAAGATGATAAATGCGAAGGATAACATGTGCAGTGTATTGGAGAATCCATGTCAAGCTTGCTACAAGTATCCTTAACTGAGTTCAACTTAAACAACCAAACCATAAGGATAAAATGTTGTAAACATTGATTACATATAATAATTGTTAGCTCATTTAGGCAGACGCTAATCACATTACTAGCGAGAAATACAAATATTTAAGTTAGGATTATGGTAGTTTTGTGACATGAGAATTTTCATAGTTTAAGCATTTATATATTACTTTAGAAGGCTCTTATTTTGAATTATATGCTCGATCCAGACAGAAATGCTATGGAAGTGAAGATTTTTTTAAACCTGTCTAAAGCAAAACATAACATGGCATCTGTAAGCTTGGAGTGAGAACCATAGGGCTGTACAAATTATTCCATAGCCTTTTTACTCTCAGAACTCCCCTGATTTGAATTATATGCCTGATCCAGACATAAATGCCATCAAAGTGAACAAGTTTTAAAGACCTAAAAGACCTAGACCGAAAGAGAACATGGCATCTGTAAGCTTGCAGTGAGAACCGTAGGTTTGTACATATTGTTGCATAGCCTTTCAACTCACATGACAAATCTATGCAGTTTGTTACATTCCTTCTCTACCTCCGAACAACAAGGGTAAAAGCCCAGATATAGGCCTTTGAAGCAACTGACTTGATATATATGTGCAAGGTAATATCAGTCCCTAACATTTTCTTTACACATGTCAAAGTGCCTTGCGCTGTATAGGCACATATGTTGTTTCTACGAAATGCAATAAGAAGATCCATAGAGGAACATCGATAGGGGGGTGGTCATAGGGTATCCTGGCGAGATATCTATTTACGGCCACGAGCAGGTAATAATGGTGGTGGTGGTGGTGGTGGCGACGGAGTGAAGTATATAGTGATGGTAGCGAAGATGGGCCATTGATGAACCTATGAACGGGGAAGCTTTGGTGGACATGGTGAGGTAATAGGTGGAGGAGGAAAGAATTTTTCTTCCTCAAAAAAGTGATATCACTTTACGCTGAAGAAGAATAAACATATCCTTTCTGAGTACGAGAACAACCAACAAAGAGACACTTGGCTGCACAGGGAAATAATTTATCAACATGAAGACCAAGATGATGAACAAAGCAAAGTACACCCAAAAATTCAAGTCATCGAAAAAGGTTGTGAGGAAAGAGAACAGAATAAGGAGATTTGTAGTTAAAAATAGTGGAGGGCACACGATTAATATGGTAATAAGCAGTGGCAACGGCAAAGTTTCAATAGAGTTTAGGAACATCCATTTGAAACATTAGTGAACGTGCAACCTCGAGAAGATGACGGTTTTATGTTCAGCTATACCATTTTGTTGTGGAGTATAGGATAAAACGGCTAATGAATAATACCATGAAAAGCACATGTATCCTGAAACATGCTACTCATATAGTCACAATCATTATCAATACGAATGATCTTAATGGTGGTAGAAAATTAAGTGCGAGCCTCAGCCACAAAGGATTGAAAAATACGTACTCTCTCATAACGATCATGAAACAAATGCAACTAAGTCATGTGAGAATAATGAACAATAAAAGTAGCAAAATAGTGTATACCAAATGAATTACTAGTTTTATAGGGTCTCCAAATATTGGAATGCACTAAGCAAAAGGGTGCATTGCTTCTAGAGTAATGAGGAGAAAATATAAGAGTGATGTTGCTTTCAAAAATACATGCTTCACACGAAAAGTCGAAAAAGAAAATTTTGGGAAGAGCTTTTCGTATGATAGATAATAGAGCATGTCCTAAACGTCGATGTCAATCAACATAAGCACACATCAGGATAGGTGGTAGAATGTCTATCAGAAATAATCTATTAGCTTCCAGACCCTATCAATAAGTGCTTGTGTTTGGAGATCATGAATTACAAAAGAAAAGGAAAATATTATGGTGCAGTTATGACCATGAGTAAGACGGGCAACAGAAACAAGACTAAAATGTGATATGGCAACATTAAGCACCAGACGAAGCTGAAGAGTAGGGGTGAGACGTTATTCCATATCCATAAACCAGGTGGTTCCCCATTAGCTATGGTAACGAAGAAAAGTACCATCTATATACCTGATAGCATGGGGAGTAATATGATTGGTAGTACCAGAATCAACAATCCAAGAAAAACAATGGTTAATGCATGATTAATACATGATATATTTATAGTCGAAGCAGAGGAAATATAACCAAATAGCTCCTCTCATAATTTATAAATCTCAGATAATAGAGCTAGTAGTAGTAGTCAGAGCATCAAAAGCTGAAGCATACAATGTACGAGGAGTCGATGGCTGTGATATAGAAGATTAATGATGTGCTTGAGGGAATCCATGCTTCCTATAGGACATGGCCTCAGCATGGTTCGGGGGACCACTGTAAGAGCAAATGTGAAGAGTACTTGTACCCCGACCACGACCACGTCACTCCCGACCCCTCTTCGAGGAAATCCAGTACGAACCCCTCCACGACCATAAACAGGAGGACAAGATCCAGAGGTCTGTTGCGAGAGAGTAGTAGAGGGAGAAAGGAAAGCCATATCATCTGAAGGAATAACTCGTACCACAGATGTGAATACACTAGTAAAGATGATGTGGTACTAGACAATAGAATATTGGCATGCACGTGATGAAGATATAGCAGAACACAAGCCAACATCATAGTAATAACAAGAGCCTTTCGCTGCGATCGATGAACTGAGGTGTCCATCACGAATGGTTGGTAATGAAGTCATTCCTTGAAAAGAGCCTTGTGGCAGGCTATAAAAGAAACCATATAACCATCTACGACCTTGACGGAGTTGAACTCCTAGAATATGTCACCGTAATACAGACGTTGCAGATCGTGCTCAAAAGAATAAATGATTTTGAGCTCCTAGTCCTACCACATATCCTTCGTAGTAGTCATGTATATCACAGTATGGTAGCAAGCAAGGTTCTAAACGGCGGTACACAGGTGCACGGCGGAGAGGGTCCGCCTATCGCCTAGGCGTCGCCTAGGCAGTTAATACATTTTGGACATTTTTACTATTTTATGCATAGATAAGTTGTAGAACAAAAATTTATGAAGTTCCAGTCTTGTATAAGTGAATTATAGGTCCATAATGGTTGCAAAATTGTTTCGCCAAAACATCTAGTCAGGTATTGCTCCACGTAGCCCACCTGCGTCGCCTCATCTCCGCCCTGCCGTCAAACCACCGCCGACCGCCTACTCCACTGCCTACAACAAAAGCGGTGCGGAGAGCGGCCGCCTAGCACCTAGACGATCGCCTCGACCGTCATTTAGAACACTGAGGAGTCTCCATAGAGTTTAGCATCCAAGACTGAACCCAATCATCATTATATAACCAAGTCTCAGTCGGATTATTTAGAAGATACCTAGTCAATTGGTGTGATAAGCCCATAGTCCAACATCGCGACAAGTAGATGAGCCCAATCCACGTAATTCTTGTGTCTAGTAAGTGTAATCGTAGTAAGAGAAAACTCATCAAGGGGCTCATAATAAGGAGAGATAATAAATGAAAAAAATCCCTGCTGTAGAAGAAAAGGAAGGAGAAGCAGAAGATGTTCCCAGAGTAGTCTCCATACGAATAAGAGAGTCGAATCATCGAAATAAGAATCATAGAGGTCGAGAAGAAACACCAAGAGGAACAAATAGCCAAGAGCTCCTCACAAATCACCAAAGTAAAAGAAATCACCAAGAGGCCAACATACTAACCATATACGTCAACCCAATCAGAATACTCCAAGTCCAACAATAAAAGAAATATCACAAACACAATCACCAAGCTAACAACAACAATAAAACAAACCTAAAACATCCTCTGAGAGCCCAAGCCGAACTCATCACCCAACATCAATAATCAACCACTAAACACCAAGCAAGTAGCATACCACCATACATAGAAATAGCTGGGGAAGAGGAAATAGCTAAGAGACAATAAAAGAAAAATAATAGTTGTTGGTTTTTTAATTAAGGGCATAAGTGTAACTTTACAACGAGATGAGGTCTATGCTTAGGGTTTCCCTACTATCCGAGACGAAAACAAAGGATATCCAAGCAGTTGAAGCAAAGGGAATCCATGGTAGAGTTATATCTATAGTTGGAGAAGGGTCGTTGGTAGCAGAGACACATAGGCGATGATTGGGACGACAACAGTAGGATTGGAACTTCGTCGACGAGATCTAAAACGTAACTTGTGATAGCGTTGACGAGGTCTAGAACGTCGCTAAGAGAGATCGATAAGGTTTTGATCTTCGTTGAGATAAGTTAGCAAGGTTCGTAACTTCGACGAGAAAAGTCGACGAGTGCACGGTGGTGGTGCAGCTGTAGATGTGGTCGAGAGGAGACCATGTCACGCCCCAGTCCCAAAATGCCGAGGGACTGAGCACGTGCGCAATGGCCAGCAGCACGCACCGATGGACAACCCAATTTAATGGATCCATCAGGGCATGCTTAAGCTGTAGTCTATCAGTAAGATGTTACAAGTCTCAGGTATTTCTAATCTCATCCACAGAATAACACAGGGTAATGCCAGGAATAATGCAATAGAAATAAATAAGCAATATCAAATAAGATTATCTCGGGGAACAATCCGAGAATCAGTCTGTTATATTAAGGAAATAGACAGGAAATAAAATACTGGAAATGGAAATACTGAGTAGATGAAGCCGGTGCTCAGGAGAAATCTTCGGCCACTATCTCGTCCTCGGTTCCGGGTTCTGCTCCAGGGAGTGCTCCTGTACCGTACACCTCGGGGTAGATCTCCTCAGCTATACCTGGGGACATCATCCATTCCAGGTCCTCAGGGGACATAGCAAGGTAAGGAAATAACTCAAGCCAAAATGAATATCAGGGCAGCAATAATGAAACAGCAGGGTAAATATGTAAACCAGCTAAGTGTTATGCAAGTGAGAATTTTAGTCATACTCAGGCTGAGACTACTACAGGATCAGTGTTGGAGATACCCATAGCAGTATTTTCTCGAGAGGGCCAGAACTTGTGCCAAAACTCTGTATCAGAGACTAAGACACCTCCAGATAACAGTATTTACATTATAATCAGCCTTGATATGGTAATACTCTCCCCACCCCATGAAATCCCACGTCACAGTTCCAGAGAATCTCAGGTACAAGTCACGCAAGATTGAACTAATGCAATGAGTCAGGATAGAATCTAAGCATGTAAACTGTAAATGTCATGAATATGAATCCTATACGGAATCATCATGTATATCTCAGGGAATTCCGTCACATGATTAGTGTCAGGTGTCCTGGGTTGAGCAGTTAAACAAGTTTTCATATGAATCTACAAGAAATCAAGTAAAATACTATAACCAGAATCACTGCTAATTGGCAAGCTTTATGTTCACACTGATGCAAAATTAACCAAGAAAATATAACAAGCTGCAGGGTTTGGCAAGCTTTACTTGCCCACTGTTGTATAACTAAGTCAAGGAAATAGGTAGCAAAGCTGCAAGTATTGGCGAGGTACACTTGCCTGTGGTTCCGGCTCTGATTGCGGCTCTGACTTCGGTTGAATTTGCAGGCGGTACTCCGGTTGCTGAAATAAACATCACCATCAGATCCAGAAAATATCAATCAGCTAGAAACGCCTGTCCTTGGATCCAATTTGGAGACAAGGGCAAAAACGGCAGTTTCGGGTCAAAACGGGGTCTACATGTGGGCCCGCTTTGCACCGAAAAACGCGTCCGGGTCAAATGTCTCCAAATTCACCAAACTCAGTGTCAACAGGTCAGAAACGCTGATACGAATCCAACGGAACTTTCAGAATTGAATTCCGATGAGCCGATGACAAAATCGCTCGTCGAGCGGGGCCTGTGGGGCCCACGACACGCGATTTCGTCAACGTTCTCAGAATCGAACCAAACTTGGCTCACAGGACCAGCGTATCGCTACGAGTCCGATGACGCAAGTTTCGTTTCAATCCGACGTGTGTACACAAAGTTAGGGTGAATTGCCGAAAAGTCGAATACGGGACGATGTCCGCGGATACGCGTTGATCCCGGTGTGCACGCACACCCGAATCGACTTCTGCGAAATCCCGCACGTCCGTATCGACGACGCGCACGTATCTGTGAAGACCGCGCGCGACCAAGTCGTCCCGTTTGGCGGGGCGTACCCAGTTCCGGGGTGAAACAGGGTCTGGTTTTTCCTGTTTTTGGATCGCGGTGTGCGATCACCACAGGACGCGATGCCCCGAGCGGTTTGTCCGGGCACCGAGAGGGTCATACAGGCTTCGCAACGAAATTTACGGAATCGAAAACGGAGCTACGAGCAAAAAGTTACGCGTACCTGAAGGGGACCCGAAAACCAGGGTCGAATCGTGTCCGACACGACACAGGACACGTGTCCTGTGTCCGACACGCGGGGGGGGGGGAATTAGGGCTAGGGTTAGGGATCGGGATCCGGCGAGGGGCGGCGCTGGGCGGCCGAGCTGAGGCGGAGGGGGCCGGGGTGCTGCGGCGGAGGGCGGCGCGGCGCTCGGGCGGAGGCGGCGGCGTTGAGCGGCGTCGACGGCGGCTCGAGGAGCTGCTGCTGCTGGTGCTGCGGCTGGGTGGCCGTCGACGGGGGAAGAGGAGAGGGGCGGCGTCCGGTGGCTCGGGGAGCGGCACTGGGGTGCTGCGGGTCCGGGCGGAGGTGACGGCGGCGGCGAGTGGTGGTTGGCGGTGGTGGAGTGAGGCCGAGAGGGGGAAACGGGGGGGTTTTTATAGGGGCTGGGAGCGGAGGTCGAGCCGAGGGAGGCGGAGAAAAGAGGGGGGTCGAGGGGTGAGGTGGCAGCCGGAGCGGGCGGCGTGCCGGCGGAGCGGCGGTTGCGGGCTGCTGGGCTGGGTCGTGGGGGAGAGAGAGGGGGCCGGGTACAGGCGCGGCGGGTCGGGTTCGGTCGTGCGGACCCGACCCGACCCGACCCGATAGGGGATGGGCTGGGTTTGGGTTCGGGCTGGGCCCGGTGGGCCGGGCCCATTGGGCCAGGGTTATAAAAAGAAAAATAATAATAATATCCAGTAATAAATAATAAATAATTAATTAAATAATTAAATAAATAAATTTAGGTGTTTTAAAAATAGGTCCGGGGCCCAATAAATTCCAGAAAAATTGTCTTAAGTCCAGTTTTTCATTTTACACCCAAAAATATTATTTTCATAATATTTTAATACTGTTTATTATCATTTAAAAATCACTGAAAAATTAAAACCCTGTTTTTAAATTACAGAAAAGTCTCAGAAAATTCCAGAAAATTATGAAAAATCCAGTTTTGAAAATCTTGAAAAATCAGGGGGTTTACAATCTACCCCCCTTAAGAGGATTGCGTCCTCGCAATCAAAGAATAACCGGTCAACAGAGATGACGCGGTCACAAGCATCGTTTGAAAACACATCACAAGATATTTAGGGAAATATCGTTTCCCTAACAAGGAAAGTTATGCACTTCCAGAGAAAATCTAGTTAAAGCAAAAGATTACAACTTTTATGAAAACCAGGTTATTATTAACAAGTTGCAATTTACTAGGTTGGGGCTGAGGTCACGAACCAATAGGCACGAGCTAAACAAGACTAGAAACAGATAACTACAAATCACTTACTCGCATCAGCTACTCCACGAGTCTGCGCGTTCTCCACTGTCTTCGCTGGAGCTTGTCCGCGTCCTTGAGGTAGATTCCTCGGTTGCTGCTGGACCTGCTGGAAGAGTACGGCCTGGGGTATCAAAGGTGGCCTCGGCTGGTTCCCTCCTGGAGCTGGTGATATGACTCCTTCCACTTCCGTTTGCGGTGCTCCCAAAGCTGGACAGGCTGGCCTCGGTACTGGCACCACTTGTTGGTTAACCGTTGATGCTTCTCCTCTGTGCATCTTGCAACTTCTGGCTAAATGGTTACTGGATCCGCAAATCAAGCACAGTCCCAACTTGCGTCTGCACTTCTTCTCAACATGGCCTACCTTGCCACAATAGTAACAAGTAGGAAGGAATGAGGCTCTGGATGCTGTTCTCGGTGGATTCTTCTGGGGTCGCTTTGCAGCTCTTTCCTGCTGTGCTTGGTCTGGTGCATGCGGCCGCTTCTGGCTGGACTGTAAACCCCCTGAATTTTCAAAATTTTTAAAAACTGGATTTTTCGCAATTTTCTGGAATTTTCTGGAATTTTTCTGTAATTTAAAAACAGGGTTTTAATTATTCAATGATTTTTAATTGATAATAAACAGTATTAAAATATTATGAAAATAATATTTTTGGATGTAAAATGAAAAACTGGACTTAGGGCAATTTTTCTGGAATTTATCGGACCCCGGACCTATTTTTAATGCCTAAAAAGGTATTTATTTAATTAATTAATTAATTATTAATTATTACTGTTATTATTATTATTTTTATTATTTTCATTATATTTTTAAAACCCCGGCCCGGCCCACTGGGCCCGAACCCAACCCGGCCCATTTCCTAGCGGGTCGGGTCGGATCCGCCGCCGCCCGACCCGAACCCGCTAGCCCGTCTCCCCCGCGCTGCACGACCCGGCCAACCGCCCCGCTTCGCGCGCCGCCTCCGCCGCGCCCTCCGCCGCGCTGCCCGCCACGCCCCCGCGAGCCCCGCCTCCCCGCCACGTCGCCCGCCTTCCCCGGCCGACCCCCCTCCGGCAGCCCCTATATAACCCCCTCTGTTTTCCCCCTCGACCACCACCACCCTCCGCCACAGCCACCGGACCGCCACCCCGCTGCCACCACTCGCTGCGCCGACCGCCGCCTCACGCCTCGCCGCCGTCGCCGTCGTCCCCGCCTCTCCCCGGCTTCCTCCCTCCTCCCTCGACGTCGACGAACACCGCCAGCAGCCCGTGCTCAGCCGCAGCGCCGCCGCCGCGCCTCTCCCAGCGCCGCCGCGGGTCCCCAGCGCGCCGCCGCAGAGCCCCGGCCCCCTCCGCCGCAGCCCGGCCGCCCAGCGCCGCCCCTCGCCGGAATCCCCTCGGCCAGTGCGCAGTAGCCCTAACCCTAACCCTAATTCACCCGCGTGTCCGACACGAGTCGGACACAGCTCGAACCTGTTTTTCGGGTCCCCTTCAGGTGCGTGTAACTTTTGATTCGTAGCTCCGTTTTCGATTCCGCAAATTGCGTTGCGAAGCCTGTATGACCCTCTCGGTGTCCGGACAAACTGTTCGGGACATCGCGTCCTGTGGTGATCGCACACCGCGATCCAAAAACAGGAAAAACCCAGACCCTGTTTCACCCCGGAACTGAGTACGCCCCGCCAAACGGGACGACTTGGTCGCGCACGGTCTTCACAGATACGTGCGCCTCGTCGATACGGACGTGTGGGTTTTCGCGGAAGCTGATTCGGGTGTGCGTGCACACCGGAATCAACGCGTATCCGCGGACATCGCTCCGTATCCGCCTTTTCTGCAATTCGCCCTAACTTCGTGTACACACGTCGGATCGAGACGAAACTTGCGCCATCGGACTCGTAGCGATACGCTGGTCCTGTGGGTCAAGTTTGGTTCGATTCTGAGAACGTTGACGAAATCGCGTGTCGTGGGCCCCACAGGCCCCGCTCGACGGGCGATTTTGTGATCGGCTCATCGGAATTCAATTCTGAAAGTTCCGTTGGGTTCGTATCAGCGTTTCTGACCTGTTGACACTAAGTTTGGTGAATTTGGAGACCGTTGACCCTGACGCGTTTTTCGGTGCAAAGCGGGCCCACCGGTGGACCCCGTTTTGGCCCGAAACTGCCGTTTCTGCCCTTGTCTCCAAATTGGACCCAAGGACAGGCGTTTCTAGCTGATTGATATTTTCTGGATCTGATGGTGATATTTGTTTCAGCAACCGGAGTACCGCCTGCAATTCCAGCTGAAGTCAGAGCCGCAATTGGAACAGGAACCACAGGCAAGTGTACCTTGCCAAACTCTGCAGCTTGCTAATTATTTTCTGGACTTAATTATGCAATAAAGGACAATTAAAGCTTGCCAAATCTCAGTAATTCTTGACATAGTATTTTAATGGATTTCTTGTGGAATTAGATATGAATATGTTTTAACTGCTTAACCTAGGAAACGAGTGACGTGCTTAGTGTCCGATCACAGTCGGGTGCCAACTCCGTACGCGGGGTTGTGTAACGTCACATAGGCATGGATATCGAGACCCGATAATTCTCGTACTTGTCCTATCAAGTACACCAGAACCCAGGACACTTGACACTACTTCATGAGACAGAGTCTTCCTGAGACATTCAAGGTGATTCTGTATAGAATGCATGTTATATAACATAGGCTTTACATTCTTAGACATTTTGATTCATAGCTATCAGACTTACTGCATTAGTTATGATTATGCGTGTCATGGACATGAGACGTGTGATTACATTGGGTGGGGAGAGACACACAGACTACAGGCTGATATTATATATATATAAAACATAGTTTATATCAGAGTATAAATCATAGTTATTGCCGCTACCGGCTCCCCGACACAGAGCTTGTAGTGGCTTCGGCCTGAGTTCTAGTGCTGCTTTCATATTGCATATCACATAGCTGGTTACTTAGTTACCCTGCTGATTATCTTATTGCTGCACTGATTTTCATTTGGCTTGAATTATTTCTGTACCTTGCTATGTCCCCTGAGGACCTGGAATGGATGATGTCCCCAGGTACAGCTGAAGAGAACTACCCAGAAGTGTACGGTACCGGAGCACTTCTCAGAACAGAACCAGGAACAGAGGACGAGATAGTGGCTGAAGACTTCTCTTGAGCACCGGCGGCACTACTCAGTATTTACATTTCCAGCATTTTATTTCCTGTCTTTCCTTTATTGTAACAGAATAATTCTCGGATTTGTTTCCCGAGATAACCTTATTTCATATTGCATATTTCCATTACATTATGTCTGGCTTCAATCTGTGTTATCTGTGGATGAGATTAGAAATACCTGAGACTGTAACATAGTATTGCTAGACTACAGCTTAAGCATGCCCTGATGGATCCATTAAATCGGGATGTCCATCGGTGCGTGCTGCTGGCCATTGCCACGCTTCTCCAGTCCCTCGTCATTTTGGGACTGGGGCGTGACATGGTTTTTGTGGTGGCCCATGCAGGTCTCCGACTAAACTGTTCGGTTTCAACTTAGGGACCGAATAGGCCTGCAATAAAGAATAGGATAAGTTTTTAGGACCTCATCCACTTGCTTGAATCGTTTTTGATATCTGTATCGCATCCGAATTAATTTATTTGACTTGCATCTTGCCTTGACTCCTGTACGCCTCTTATTGGGTATTTTGGATGCAGGGAAATGGACCCACAAGAATGCAACGAGACTCCCGTCGGAACACCACAAGCTACAGGTGTCACCTACGACGACGAAGTGACACCAGTCGGAGAAGTTCCACCAACTCAACAGAGCCAGCAGGCAGGTCCACCTACCTCCCGATTCCGACGCGAGGACATTCCACCTCCGCCGCAGTTCGTCCCACCAACCCCCGTACTCCCACAAGGACAGCCAATTGACGGGCAGCAGATATTCCAAATGATCTACGCGATGATGCAAGCCCAGCAACAAGTCCAACACGAGGCTCAGCGTCGCGAAGCCAACTTCTGGAGGGACAGCATCGTAACTGTACTGGAGCAGGCCAACCTACCAGCTCGACGGCCATCTACAGGCTCTATCACTGACTTCCGTCAACTGAAGCCCCGCACTTTCTCCGGCAAGGAAGAGCCCACAGAAGTTCACGAGTGGCTCACCAACATACGGCATCAACTTGAAGCAGCTGAGCTTCCACGGGAACGCTGGATGACTGCTGTCCGAATGCAGTTGACAGGCAACGTGCACCACTGGTGGTTGTCTGAGGAGACGCGACTCGGACCAGACCGAGTCACTTGGGAGGAGTTCTCCAGACTCTTCCAAGAGATGTACATTCCGGCTATCGCACGATCCGAACTGCGGGACAAATTCAACCGTCTCACTCAGGACTCTATGACAGTGGAAGAGTACAACGCAGAATTCATTCGTCTGAGCCGCTTCGCCCCAACCCTGATCCCGACAGAGGAAGAGAAGGCCGAGAAGTTCTTCGACGGACTGAACTTTGAGCTACAAAGACTCATCGGATCCGTCGCACCTACCTCCTACTCAGATGTTCTCGCTGCAGCCCGACGCCTGGAACGCGTCACCAGGAGGGAGTCTCGCCACAAGCGGCCAATCACCACAGCACCAGACAGATCATTACCGGGAGAATCTGCAAAGAGATCTCACACGAACCCGCCACCCAGGGCAGCTTCGCAGACCCTTCCTACCTGTCACTACTGCGGCAAGCTAGGTCATGTCGAGAGGGACTGCAGACGCAAGTTGGGATTGTGCCTGATTTGCGGCACCAATCAACACATAGCCAAGGACTGTCCCCAGCATCGAGATGGAGCACGAAGGGCAAACCAACCAGCTCTACCAGCACCGAGGCCACCTCTGGCACCTCAAGCAGCACTCTTCCAGCAAGCCCAGCAGCAGCAGAGGAATCCACCTCAAGGACGAGGACAAGCTTATGCGCTGACTGTGCAGGACGCTGATGCGAGTAAGTGATTCGTAGTTTTCCGTTCTAGTCTTGTTGTAGTTCGTGCCCGTTGGTTCGTGACCTCAGCCCCAACCTAGTAATTTGCAACTTGTTAATAATAAACCTGGTTTTCATAAAAGTTATAGTTTTAACTAGATTTTCCTGGAAAGTGTAAACTTTCGATTTTTAGGGAAACGGTATTTCCCTGAAGCCTCTTGTGATGTGTTTTCAAACGATGCTTGCGACCGCGTCATCTCTGTTGACCGGTTAATCTTTGATTGCGAGGACGCAATCTTCTTAAGGGGGGTAGATTGTAAACCCCCTGAATTTTCAAAATTTTTAAAAACTGGATTTTTCGCAATTTTCTGGAATTTTCTGGGAATTTTCTGTAATTTAAAAACAGGGTTTTAATTATTCAATGATTTTTAATTGATAATAAACAGTATTAAAATATTATGAAAATAATATTTTTGGATGTAAAATGAAAAACTGGACTTAGGGCAATTTTTCTGGAATTTATCGGACCCCGGACCTATTTTTAATGCCTAAAAAGGTATTTATTTAATTAATTAATTATTAATTATTACTGTTATTATTATTATTTTTATTATTTTCATTATATTTTTAAAACCCCGGCCCGGCCCACTGGGCCCGAACCCAACCCGGCCCATTTCCTAGCGGGTCGGGTCGGATCCGCCGCCGCCCGACCCGAACCCGCTAGCCCGTCTCCCCCGCGCTGCACGACCCGGCCAACCGCCCCGCTTCGCGCGCCGCCTCCGCCGCGCCCTCCGCCGCGCTGCCCGCCACGCCCCCGCGAGCCTCGCCTCCCCGCCACGTCGCCCGCCTTCCCCGGCCGACCCCCCTCCGGCAGCCCCTATATAACCCCCTCTGTTTTCCCCCTCGACCACCACCACCCTCCGCCACAGCCACCGGACCGCCACCCCGCTGCCACCACTCGCTGCGCCGACCGCCGCCTCACGCCTCGCCGCCGTCGCCGTCGTCCCCGCCTCTCCCCGGCTTCCTCCCTCCTCCCTCGACGTCGACGAACACCGCCAGCAGCCCGTGCTCAGCCGCAGCGCCGCCGCCGCGCCTCTCCCAGCGCCGCCGCGGGTCCCCAGCGCGCCGACGCAGAGCCCCGGCCCCCTCCGCCGCAGCCCGGCCGCCCAGCGCCGCCCCTCGCCGGAATCCCCTCGGCCAGTGCGCAGTAGCCCTAACCCTAACCCTAATTCACCCGCGTGTCCGACACGAGTCGGACACAGCTCGAACCTGTTTTTCGGGTCCCCTTCAGGTGCGTGTAACTTTTGATTCGTAGCTCCGTTTTCGATTCCGCAAATTGCGTTGCGAAGCCTGTATGACCCTCTCGGTGTCCGGACAAACTGTTCGGGACATCGCGTCCTGTGGTGATCGCACACCGCGATCCAAAAACAGGAAAAACCCAGACCCTGTTTCACCCCGGAACTGAGTACGCCCCGCCAAACGGGACGACTTGGTCGCGCACGGTCTTCACAGATACGTGCGTCTCGTCGATACGGACGTGTGGGTTTTCGCGGAAGCTGATTCGGGTGTGCGTGCACACCGGAATCAACGCGTATCCGCGGACATCGCTCCGTATCCGCCTTTTCTGCAATTCGCCCTAACTTCGTGTACACACGTCGGATCGAGACGAAACTTGCGCCATCGGACTCGTAGCGATACGCTGGTCCTGTGGGTCAAGTTTGGTTCGATTCTGAGAACGTTGACGAAATCGCGTGTCGTGGGCCCCACAGGCCCCGCTCGACGGGCGATTTTGTGATCGGCTCATCGGAATTCAATTCTGAAAGTTCCGTTGGGTTCGTATCAGCGTTTCTGACCTGTTGACACTAAGTTTGGTGAATTTGGAGACCGTTGACCCTGACGCGTTTTTCGGTGCAAAGCGGGCCCACCGGTGGACCCCGTTTTGGCCCGAAACTGCCGTTTCTGCCCTTGTCTCCAAATTGGACCCAAGGACAGGCGTTTCTAGCTGATTGATATTTTCTGGATCTGATGGTGATATTTGTTTCAGCAACCGGAGTACCGCCTGCAATTCCAGCTGAAGTCAGAGCCGCAATTGGAACAGGAACCACAGGCAAGTGTACCTTGCCAAACTCTGCAGCTTGCTAATTATTTTCTGGACTTAATTATGCAATAAAGGACAATTAAAGCTTGCCAAATCTCAGTAATTCTTGACATAGTATTTTAATGGATTTCTTGTGGAATTAGATATGAATATGTTTTAACTGCTTAACCTAGGAAACGAGTGACGTGCTTAGTGTCCGATCACAGTCGGGTGCCAACTCCGTACGCGGGGTTGTGTAACGTCACATAGGCATGGATATCGAGACCCGATAATTCTCGTACTTGTCCTATCAAGTACACCAGAACCCAGGACACTTGACACTACTTCATGAGACAGAGTCTTCCTGAGACATTCAAGGTGATTCTGTATAGAATGCATGTTATATGACATAGGCTTTACATTCTTAGACATTTTGATTCATAGCTATCAGACTTACTGCATTAGTTATGATTATGCGTGTCATGGACATGAGACGTGTGATTACATTGGGTGGAGAGAGACACACAGACTACAGGCTGATATTATATATATATAAAACATAGTTTATATCAGAGTATAAATCATAGTTATTGCCGCTACCGGCTCCCCGACACAGAGCTTGTAGTGGCTTCGGCCTGAGTTCTAGTGCTGCTCTCATATTGCATATCACATAGCTGGTTACTTAGTTACCCTGCTGATTATCTTATTGCTGCACTGATTTTCATTTGGCTTGAATTATTTCTGTACCTTGCTATGTCCCCTGAGGACCTGGAATGGATGATGTCCCCAGGTACAGCTGAAGAGAACTACCCAGAAGTGTACGGTACCGGAGCACTTCTCAGAACAGAACCAGGAACAGAGGACGAGATAGTGGCTGAAGACTTCTCTTGAGCACCGGCGGCACTACTCAGTATTTACATTTCCAGCATTTTATTTCCTGTCTTTCCTTTATTGTAACAGAATAATTCTCGGATTTGTTTCCCGAGATAACCTTATTTCATATTGCATATTTCCATTACATTATGTCTGGCTTCAATCTGTGTTATCTGTGGATGAGATTAGAAATACCTGAGACTGTAACATAGTATTGCTAGACTACAGCTTAAGCATGCCCTGATGGATCCATTAAATCGGGATGTCCATCGGTGCGTGCTGCTGGCCATTGCCACGCTTCTCCAGTCCCTCGTCATTTTGGGACTGGGGCGTGACATGGACTCTATTCTGGTGATGCACTCCATGGCCCGTGCTGCAGTAACAACGTCCGTTGCAACGGAGCTGATTAACTTCCGTAGCTCTGAGCTAAGTCTGCAAATGAACTCCTCCGTTTGGCTTTGTTGTGCCTTCTGATAAGCTTGCATCATCGGGTAGTACATTTGAAATAGTTGTTGCACGTCCATAGCTTGCCCTTGTGGGATGATAGGCATTGGTGGAGCAAACTGCGTCGAGAGTGGAACGTCATCTTGGTGGATTCTTGAGGCAGACTGGCTTGCTTGACTGCCTTGTGATGATTGGCCTTCACCCACTGGTGTTACATCGTCTTCGTGGGTAAACACAACGGCTTGTGGTGTTTCTGCGTGAGCCTCGTTGCTGGCTTGTGGGTCCATTTCCCTGCATCCAAAATAACCGATAAGAGGCGCACAGGAATCAAGGCAAGATGCAAGTCAAAATTAGTTCGAGTACGATACAGATATCAAAAACGATTCAAGCAAGTGGATGAGATCCTAAAAACTTATCCTATTCTTATTGCAGGCCTGTTTGGTTCCTAAGTTGGAACCGAACAATTTAGTCGTTGACCTGCATGGGCCACCACAAAAACCATGTCACGCCCCAGTCCCAAAATGCCGAGGGACTGAGCACGTGCGCAATGGCCAGCAGCACGCACCGATGGACAACCCAATTAATGGATCCATCAGGGCATGCTTAAGCTGTAGTCTATCAGTAAGATGTTACAAGTCTCAGGTATTTCTAATCTCATCCACAGAATAACACAGGGTAATGCCAGGAATAATGCAATAGAAATAAATAAGCAATATCAAATAAGATTATCTCGGGGAACAATCCGAGAATCAGTCTGTTACATTAAGGAAATAGACAGGAAATAAAATACTGGAAATGGAAATACTGAGTAGATGAAGCCGGTGCTCAGGAGAAATCTTCGGCCACTATCTCGTCCTCGGTTCCGGGTTCTGCTCCAGGGAGTGCTCCTGTACCGTACACCTCGGGGTAGATCTCCTCAGCTATACCTGGGGACATCATCCATTCCAGGTCCTCAGGGGACATAGCAAGGTACGGAAATAACTCAAGCCAAAATGAATATCAGTGCAGCAATAATGAAACAGCAGGGTAAATATGTAAACCAGCTAAGTGTTATGCAAGTGAGAGTTTTAGTCATACTCAGGCTGAGACTACTACAGGATCAGTGTTGGAGATACCCATAGCAGTATTTTTTCGAGAGGGCCAGAACTTGTGCCAAAGCTCTGTATCAGAGACTAAGACACCTCCAGATAACAGTATTTACATTATAATCAGCCTTGATATGGTAATACTCTCCTCACCCCATGAAATCCCACGTCACAGTTCCAGAGAATCTCAGGTACAAGTCACGCAAGATTGAACTAATGCAATGAGTCAGGATAGAATCTAAGCATGTAAACTGTAAATGTCATGAATATGAATCCTATACGGAATCACCATGTATATCTCAGGGAATTCCGTCACATGATTAGTGTCAGGTGTCCTGGGTTGAGCAGTTAAACAAGTTTTCATATGAATCTACAAGAAATCAAGTAAAATACTATAACCAGAATCACTGCTAATTGGCAAGCTTTATGTTCACACTGATGCAAAATTAACCAAGAAAATATAACAAGTTGCAGGGTTTGACAAGCTTTACTTGCCCACTGTTGTATAACTAAGTCAAGGAAATAGGTAGCAAAGCTGCAAGTATTGGCGAGGTACACTTGCCTGTGGTTCCGGCTCTGATTGCGGCTCTGACTTCGGTTGGATTTGCAGGCGGTACTCCGGTTGCTGAAATAAACATCACCATCAGATCCAGAAAATATCAATCAGCTAGAAACGCCTGTCCTTGGATCCAATTTGGAGACAAGGGCAAAAACGGCAGTTTCGGGTCAAAACGGGGTCCACATGTGGGCCCGCTTTGCACCGAAAAATGCGTCCGGGTCAAATGTCTCCAAATTCACCAAACTCAGTGTCAACAGGTCAGAAACGCTGATACGAATCCAACGGAACTTTCAGAATTGAATTCCGATGAGCCGATCATAAAATCGCCTGTGGGGCCCACGACACGCGATTTCGTCAACGTTCTCAGAATCGAACCAAACTTGGCTCACAGGACCAGCGTATCGCTACGAGTCCGATGGCGCAAGTTCCGTTTCAATCCGACGTGTGTACACAAAGTTAGGATGAATTGCCGAAAAGTCGGATACGGGGCGATGTCCGCGGATACGCGTTGATCCCGGTGTGCACGCACACCCGAATCGACTTCTGCGAAATCCCGCACGTCCGTATCGACGACGCGCACGTATCTGTGAAGACCGCGCGCGACCAAGTCGTCCCGTTTGGCGGGGCGTACCCAGTTCCGGGGTAAAACAGGGTCTGGTTTTTCCTGTTTTTGGATCGCGGTGTGCGATCACCACAGGACGCGATGCCCCGAGCGGTTTGTCCGGGCACCGAGAGGGTCATACAGGTTTCGCAACGAAATTTACGGAATCGAAAACGGAGCTACGAGCAAAAAGTTACGCGTACCTGAAGGGGACCCGAAAACCAGGGTCGAATCGTGTCCGACACGACACAGGACACGTGTCCTGTGTCCGACACGCGGGGGGGGGGGGGGAATTAGGGCTAGGGTTAGGGATCGGGATCCGGCGAGGGGCGGCGCTGGGCGGCCGGGCTGAGGCGGAGGGGGCCGGGGTGCTGCGGCGGAGGGCGGCGCGGCGCTCGGGCGGAGGCGGCGGCGGCGAGCGGCGTCGACGGCGGCTCGAGGAGCTGCTGCTGGTGGTGCTGCGGCTGGGTGGCCGTCGACGGGGGAAGAGGAGAGGGGCGGCGTCCGGTGGCTCGGGGAGCGACGCTGGGGTGCTGCGGGTCCGGGCGGAGGTGACGGCGGCGGCGAGTGGTGGTTGGCGGTGGTGGAGTGAGGCCGAGAGGGGGAAACGGGGGGGTTTTTATAGGGGCTGGGGGCGGAGGTCGAGCCGAGGGAGGCGGAGAAAAGAGGGGGGTCGAGGGGTGAGGTGGCAGCCGGAGCGGGCGGCGCGCCGGCGGAGCGGCGGTTGCGGGCTGCTGGGCTGGGTCGTGGGGGAGAGAGAGGGGGCCGGGTACGGGCGCGGCGGGTCGAGTTCGGTCGAGCGGACCCGACCCGACCCGATAGGGGATGGGCTGTGTTTGGGTTCGGGCTGGGCCCGGTGGGCCGGGCCCAGTGGGCCAGGGTTATAAAAAGAAAAATAATAATAATATCCAGTAATAAATAATAAATAAATAATTAAATAATTAATTAAATAAATTTAGGTGTTTTAAAAATAGGT
This sequence comes from Iris macrosiphon, assembly GCA_036927795.1. Classification (NCBI taxonomy): domain Eukaryota; kingdom Viridiplantae; phylum Streptophyta; class Magnoliopsida; order Asparagales; family Iridaceae; genus Iris; species Iris macrosiphon. The sequence continues at coordinate 116,259,330 of JAYESA010000011.1, read as the reverse complement.
CCGGGGCCCAATAAATTCCAGAAAAATTGTCCTAAGTCCAGTTTTTCATTTTACACCCAAAAATATTATTTTCATAATATTTTAATACTGTTTATTATCATTTAAAAATCACTGAAAAATTAAAACCCTGTTTTTAAATTACAGAAAAATCTCAGAAAATTCCAGAAAATTATGAAAAATTCAGTTTTGAAAATCTTGAAAAATCAGGGGGTTTACAGATGGTAACGGTATCCAAGTGCATCTGTGGTGGCAGTTGCAAAGATAATAGGTTAGGGTTAGGGTTCCGACAGGTGGAATAGAGATGGCGGCCATGGGTATTTTGAGAAACTAGATAGTAGTTGTTAATCTAGGATTAGGGTTCTTGTGGTGGTAGGGGTATTTAGGAATAGTAAAAATTAGGAATTAGGAAATTACGTTTAAGGTTTTGTGAATTTGGGAAGAAAAAAAGGGATTAGAAATTTGGTAAGGAATTATCCCAAAGGAAGGTCTTGCCATGATACCATGTTAAGAAGTTGGCTCTAACCCAATGGACTTAGATTATTAAGGAAGGAAAAGTTGCATATATTTAGGCAAGGAGGTGTATGCCTCTCCTTGAGCATATCCGATGTGGGATTAAACGTAAAAACTAAGAATAAACAAAGGCTCTAAGGTCATACAAAACAGAACAAACACAAGCAAGACTATCTTCTACGAATTATACTCACAACATCATTCTCAATCTCTACAACATGATGAATGATTGATCCTAAATACCAAAAACTATCACTCCTAGGTAGCTTTGTCCATCTATATGTAGTCCCTTATTTCTTCTTGTTGAAGTTATTTAAAAACTTGCACGTATAATATTTAATAGAGCTCAATGATGCTCATTGTTCTGTAGTAGAAATCATCCTTTGCCAATTCATGGGAAGGATTGAGGGGCGTTCTTTTATAAGTATAGGAAACCGTCACCCATTGGCCAATGTTGCATGTTCACAACGATGACATAACAGAATATGGACACAGGCTCACAGCAACACAGAGTCATAGTGTATTTTTGTGTGTCAACGTGCCTCGTGTCGACAAAACTTTTGGAGTATCCATGAGTCAGTATTGCATGTTCACGACCATGACATAACACAATATGGACACAGCAACACAGAGTCATAGTGTATTTTGGCGTGTCAACGTCAGTCGTGTGACATAGACACGACAAAACTTTTGGAGTATCCATGAGTAGTAGGCATTTACATAACTCCACAACAATGTAATCTGAGTGCCTATTTGTATGCTCCCTCTAGTTCCAATTGCAAAATGCCCTCAGATCAGAGAACACACTTGAAATGAACTTCACACTTAGCAATTTCATGTTAATCAAAGCTAATACCAATTCCACAGACTACATACTCACCTGTAAAGAGCTTGAAGGCGGTGGGCACACTTCGCCTCTGCGGGATCCAGAACACATCCTGCTTCTTCGACATGTAAAGCCCCGGATCGATAATCACTGGCTTCGCCCTATGAAACCTGCAATCGGATCATGAAATCCACTCATCACCTAATCAATCAAACTACTCCCAAACTTAGGCCTCCTTTGGTTTGCAGAATCATGACACTGGGAAAGGAAAGTCATTCATTTCCTGGATTTCGATGTCAAAGGAGGAAAGAAAGATAAATTCCCAATGAAAAGAAAAATAGGAGGAAAAGTGGTTCCCTCAACCCACCCAAGGATTCACTTTCCCACCTTTAAGTATTCACTTTTTCTCCCTATTATTTTGGCATTTTCAAACACCTGAAAAAAAATTGATGGGAATTACAATTTTCCCCACAGAAAAGGAAAGAGGAAGAAATTGATTTCCCTTCCGTCCCTTTCCGCGAACCAAACGTCCCTTTCCGTGAACCAAACGAGGCCTTAGAAGAAAGAAATAAAGAAAAAGAAATTTGCTGCTCCATACTCCTTCCATCCAATGTCGCTAGTATGATCGATGAAGTTGAGATCCCGCGGCAGGTAGGAGAAGGTGTGCAACAAATCTGCATCCAGAAACATTAAAAAAATGAATAAATAACAGAAAAAGCAGTTTTTGTTATTGTTGTGATTAGTACGTACCATCCTGTGCGACTAGGGGGTAGTCGGAGGCGCTGAGATTGATGAACCAGTCCCAGTGGCCGGCCTCCCTGAGCAGGACGGCGGCGGCATGGAGGGTGTTGGAGACCATGGTGGGGCCGCGATAGGTGACGAGGTTGGCCCTGGTGATCATCCTGACGTTGCCGACGGCCGAGAAGACCGGGTGGGCCCCCACCCAGTCGCGCAGGGCGTCCCTCTCGGCCTCGGGGGCCTCGAGGTCGAGGTGGACGACGTAGGCGTTGTGGGGGTGGTAGAGGGCGGCGAGGGTCCTCTTGAGGGAGTCCGCGTCGCCGACGGAGCCGGAGACGAGGTAGGCCAGGCGCGGAGGAAGAGGAAGAGGAGGAGGAGGGGTGGTGGTGCTGGTGGGGATTAGGTGGAGCTTGGATTCGACGAAGAGAGGGGAGCCGGTGAGGAAGGAAGGGAGGAGGAGGGAGAGTGGGGTGGTGAGGGTGAGGGAGAGGAGGAGGAGGAGGAGGGAGACGGCAAAGCCGAGCGCGAGGGGGAGGATCCACTTCCGATCCATGCCCATGCCGACGCCGACGCCGACGCGCTGATGATGGGTAGTTTGGATCAGGGCCAGCTGCTTCATTGCTGGTGGTGATTGGGATGGGTAGATGGGCAAACAAACGGCAATGGCATGGATGGAGGAGAGAGAGAGAGAGAGAGAGAGAGAGAGAGAGAGAGGATGTGAACGATCGATCTATGCAAAGATGAATTTAATTTGCGTACTGGTTCTTGCTGCTATGATTTTTTTATTTTTTTTTCCCTCTGGGGGTTAGGTTGGTGTTTTCTTCTTTTCTTTTTTGTTCTAGGTAGAGAGGAAATAGAGAATATTAATGAAGTTGAGCTTTGATGGACAAGGGTGTAACGTCTACATCCTTTACTTTATCAATGTGTGTCGTGTAAATTTCAAAACTCTTTTTTCTTTTTCTTTTCAGACCAGCTTGCTTGCTTGCATACATGGCAAGTATTTTTCTTTTTTTTCTTTTTTGCTTGTTATATTTTTAGTGTCACTTTGAGAAGTCCAACTACCCTATGCAAGAAATCCGACAGTCCAACGACCCTATAGAAGTTTTTTTTATTATAGAAAAATAGATAAATTTTAACTTGATATTCTCAACTATTTAAGTTTTTCAAATTAATATCCTAAACTTCAAAATTAGATGACCTAATACCATCAACTATTGAATATTTTCAAGTTGATATCCTCCGTCAGTCAGGGGTTAACTTTTTCGTTAAAAAAATGACCAATTATTCCACCCTACCCCACCCCAACTGCCACCACACTCCCTCCCTCCGGGCGAATACCCCTTTCCCCCACTGCACATCCCTCTCCCTCTGCTACCCTAACCCTGCCCCCACGTTGCAGCCCCCTCCCTCCAACGACCCTGTGGAAGCTTTTTAATTATAGAAAGATGCTAAATTTTAACTTGATACCCTCAACTATTTAAGTTTTTCAACTTAATATCCTAAACTTTAAAATTAGACGATTTAATACTATCAATTTGTCACGCCACAGTCCCAAAATACGTAGGACCAAGAAACGTGACAATGGCCAGCTACGCACCAAGCAAACTACAGTCCAGCTTAAGTACGTATACGATGTCCAGGTCATAACAACTATACATATAAAATATCTACATACATCCAT
>JAYESA010000011.1:116220135-116255475 GCA_036927795.1 Iris macrosiphon | reverse complement strand
AGGTATATATATATATATATATATATATATATATATATATATATATATATATATATATATATATATATATATATATATATATATATATATATATAATCTAGTATACTAAATATTTGCTAGTATTTACTAATATACCTTAGATATTAGCAATGTATGACTACTAGGAACCTAGAATCAATGTATGGACCTAGTATGACCTAGTTGGATATATAAATGATTTAGAGACCTAGTTGCATGATAGTATAGCATGTTTATGATTCCAAAACACTGTTTTGACTTGGTATTTCATATTTAGGTCCTTGAGGTACTGATTCAGATATTGTTTGATATTTCACCCAGGATTTCAAGCGAGTACATTCTCTAATAGTTTTTATTATTTGATAATTACTATATTTTAAGTATTTAGAAATGTTACATTTGATTCTTGATACTATGGTATATGGATTGGTACATGTATTTGATCTTCAGTCATGAGATGTTACCTTGACTCATCGTATTGATATTGGATATTTTTTATCGTATTGACATTGGATATTTGATATGTTGGCTAGTGACGTGTCATGGTCGGATCCATCATATCAGTCGGTGCGGGAAAAATACTAGCTAAATATGTGATCAAGAACTATTGACAAGTAGTGTAAATAATCGGCTACTAGCTAATCATGTAATTCACGTATAATTGAGCTAGGTTTTTCTTAGTACAAATTATTGAATCTCCCAAGCCGATCACAAATCTAAATAGTATTTCAAACACTTAGAATAGTTGTAGTTCTTCATATTCAGTTCATAGATTACATTGCCTTATAACTTATATTGTAGTTCCTTTCTCTTTAATTTCACATATGCACTGTCTATACCCTATTGCTTACATTACCTGTCTCTCTTTACTATTTGCCATTACATCAGTTTATTATTTTTTTATTATATATAACATCCTCTATTTACTGTTTTATAGTCTTTGTCAAGTAATTGAAACTGCTATTGGGTTGTACTTCGTTCTAATCCTAACTGGATATATTTTTCAGATGATTATTTAAAAGACCGATATCCTACATATTATAGCCCACATGATGGAGTGCTAGCTGAGGTAGCACCATAGTACAGGATGATCTGGTACCAGCTATGAGGAGGCTCAGCTAGTATTAGCAGACACTTAGCTAGTTTTCCTTATTGTTCTAGATTTGTCTCCAATATTAGACTATTGGCATGTTATTTATATTTGAGACTTATTGTGATTTATTGATAGACTATTAGACGTGGATATTGGTTGTAGTTTGTGACTCTTATGATTTCCATTCTTCTATTTGATATCGTGCCAATATCTTCCTCTAGTTATTGTAATTGAGTATTGATTATTATATATATTGTCATCTTGTCCTCCATATGGAGTTGAGATATCATTGACATATTTTATATATTATTGTGTGATATGGTTAGATAGTATTGTAGTCCTAGACAATATTCTTCTGCCGGTGCTATGGCGTAGGCTGGACATCTCATCTATAAACGTGCCCATACTATCACTAGTAATAACCATATTCCACTATGCTTTATAACATATCTTTTACAAGTGATATTCGAAGACAAATCTGCTAAATTATAAAGGAAACATCCTCAAGCACACCTCAACTACACAACACATCAACAATCATAACACAAGCATCTGAAAATGAAATCTTTACATGTGGCCTAAATATCCTCGGAGGTAAACCCTGTATCCTGAGCTGACTCCAGTCTAGCCACCTCTAAAGTGTCTTCCTAGGGACCATAATAGGTCGGGTAGTCATCATCCTCACCTGCCACGGTATCCTGTCAGGATAGAGCAAAGTAGAGTACACAATGCTATAATAATAATAATACAGGAAAATGACATGTATGAAAAGTAACAATGAACAAGTACGATGATAATCAATATGCATGAAGGAAACAATACATACCTACTAAGTGTATGAAATATCTGAATGTTCGTGTGGGCGGCTAAGGGACAGATCCGGCGCCTTGCACTTGTAGTGTGCGACCGCTATTATGCAATAAAGACAATGGATATAAATGGGGGTAGCACACACGACACACAAACACTTCCCCTCCCGACACCAAATACTATACGATAAACAATAGAATAATAAAACAATTAAACAATGTAACATGAGAGGTCAAAAATATCGTGTGTCCTATCGTGTCACAAAATATACAATGAGTTAGTATACTGGAATCAAGGAATAAGCTTTCAATGAATAGAGCAATAGAGTTGAAGCAGTGTAAAAAAAACTTGCAATGAAATTTAAAACTGGAATCGAAGAATGGCATCGCATAGAATACTTGCAATGAAATAGAATACTGTAATTGAAGAATAAACACTGTATAGAATACTTGTAATAATATCGAAATACTAGAATTGAAGGGTAGCATCGTATAGAGTACTTGCAATGGAACATAATAGAATTGAAAAATAAGCACGGTATAGAATACTTGCCTTAGCCTTGTAATGGATCTTGGGAATGGCAGGGTTCTCCTAAAAAGATCACAAGTATAGATGTTATATTTATTAATGAAAGTAAATTTAAATTTTGTCTAGATTTTGTTATTTTAGCCAATTCCTAATTACAACTAGATTATTAACAACTCCCTAATTTATTAATTCTAAATAAATTTTAGGTTACTAATTAACCTGTTGACTGATCTGTTTACTAACTATTTAGCAATCCTTTAATTAAAAGCTTCTAAATGGCTAGGCCTGTTAGGCTTTGGCCCAATCAATAATTTCTATTACTCAGTGGGCCCGCTCTCAATAACCTTAAAGTAGGATTCAAAACTGAGTTATTTTGAGTGTCAAGTTCACATGTGAACGTTCAGTTTAAAATGAACGTCTAGGTCAAAATCCGACTGTTGGGTTCAAATTCAACTTTCTTTCTTAGCTACAATTCATCTAACAAATTCTGCCTATAATTCAATTTTACCAAGAACAGTCACTAAACTTGCATTCTACCAAACATAGGCACCCGTCGGACACATACACAAGAGTCTGTGTCACTGCACACTGACTTGTGTTAGTTCCAAAAACAGATCTCCATGTCCATCATAAAACACACACAAGAGTCACCCCCTCTGTGTCATATTCTGACACATGAATGGTGGTTGATCGGTCTATGGTATTTGACTTGAATTTTGCAACAATTATTTAGCTAGTTACCGATTTAGCAATAAATTAAGAAGAGAGAAAAAGTGTTCATGTACACCTAAAAGCGCATCCAAGTCAAGCCACAAATACGAATGACAAGTAAAGTCGTTATGTGTCCAATTCGAGTAAATCCAAGTGTTGCTCCTTCTCTAGGGAATTTCTTTGAATACTAGGTGTGCATCAACAATTGGAAGAGTTTCGAGTTTGATTCGAATTCTGAAAATATTTCTAAGAAGGAAACATCATAATCTAGAGATCAAACCAACGAAAATTGAAACTGCAATGATCAAGAACTCACCTAATGGAGATTCTAGTTCGGATCGAGCCTAATATCAACCGATCGAGTCACTTCTATGATCAAGAATAGATTATCGGTTTGATCGATCGATTAAGAACCTCGGTTCGTTTCCAACGGTCTATCATTGATTTATCCATAACTTTGACTTCACCATTCATCGGTGAACAGAGCACTCCACTGGTTCTTAACCGAGACACAGATTAAATTCGAGAAAGAAGACCGATCGTCTCAATCGAGAAGCAAAATCAAAGAAGAATAAAAAAATTAAAATCTTACCAGTTTAGAATCCAAACTCAAATTTGATCTCAAAATCGTCAAGATAGAGATTTTTACCGAGATGAACCGATCGAGCTCTCGAATCTGACACGATCTCTGCCTGGTTCAAGATCCTGTGCTCGATTCCAGAAACTATTCAAAAATTCGAAAGAGAACAAGAAGAAAAAATGAAGAAGAACGAAATGAGGGCGATGAAACCACCAATTATGTTATTGAGAACAGAGTAGACCACCGGAGCCGCCACTTGCCGTCGTTCCTCAACGATCGGTACTACCGGAGAGGCTCAATGATGGAGAGGAAGGCTCTCATATGGACTCGCCAGGGCCAAGAGCTCCGGAGCTTTGAAAACGGTTACAGAACCGTTAGATTCTTGAGCGGGAAGAAAGAGTATAGTTCTCTCCGGAAAGGTTTTGAGTTTTTAAAACTAAGTAGATGGGCTGGGTTTAAGACTATTGGGTAGAGAATATGTTGTATTAGAAACTAAGGATATTTATAGTAATAGGTGGAAGGATCTAGAAACCTAATTAGTTAGAGGTTAGTTACAAAGTTAGTTAGAGTTAGTGTAGGTTGGTTAGGGATTACTTAGAATCTAGAAAAAAATATCTAGAACTTCTATATATTTACTAAAATGCCACTCCCTCTCCATTTAATATTTAAACTAATTATTTTTGGCTAATTCATTAATGCTTATTTGGTTACTCTTATTTTTATTAGTATTATTCATTTAGTAACAAAATATTGTTACTAAAGTTATTATTAGTATAGAATAATGTAGGAAAATCATTCATTATTATTATTATTATTGATTTATTTATTTAATGGACAAAATATTGGAATTTTTTTATTTATTAGTTTAGAGAGGTTACAATATATCATTCACAATAATAATAATAATAATAATAATAATAATAATAATAATAATAATAATAATAATTCGAACAACTCCGTAACCAGGAAAGTTGATAGGTCAAGTTGCCTATTACCTATGTCACTTAAGTTGTTCTATTAGTCATATCATCTAGAACTAAGTCACATTAGTCTCAATAATTATGATTTATTTAATAATATACTGGTTTCCAAGTTTTGGTTTTAAAATATCAAGTTTGTATCTCATAATTCTTACAACAAATACTATGGCACATAAATCGAGACAAGATGATCAACAATGGAGTTAACAATCTTATCTCAATGATCCATATGGTCACTTTGTCAATTTCAGCAATACAAGATCACTAGAATCGACATATCTCAGTTTTGACCCATGGATTTCGAAATACGAACATAATACCAATTTTTTACAAATAATAGTGGCACGAAAAAGAAAAACATGAACAAACATCACCGAATTATGAGATAGGCATCAACAATGAGTCTGGAAGGGTCATGATACTAAGATTAGGCTACCTATTGGTCCAATTTAAATTCAGGGGCAAAAATGACAGTTTTGGGTCAAAATATGGCCCCATTTTTTGTTTAAATAATCTCTTTCTAGTTGCTCTGGAACAAGTAGGAGATTCTCTAGAAGAAATATGAGGTTCTGCTTTTTGTGGCAATATGCAATTGAGTGGTGGTACCACTTATAGGGTCAAATTAATACGTTCTAAGAAGAAATATTTGAATATCAATCTCATCGATCTTATAAGTATCATACCAAATCCCATCAATCAAATCATATTTTCAAAAAAATATGAGACATCTAATTCGTGAAAGTAAAGAGATATATTCATTGATAAGAAAAAATATGAATGGTGATTGGATTGATGATAAAATAGAATCCTGAGTCACGAATAATGATTCGATTGATGATAAGAAAGAGATGCCATGAGTCCAATAGTGGTGTCAGATTTGGAATATGAAGTCCCGCGTTCAAAAATAGAATTTTATTTGGTGAGAATTACTAACTCGAACAGCCAACTTTGACGTTGAATTCAATGAAACAAACGTTAACATAATGGAATTAATTTTTACACAACATGAAGGTGGTTATACCTGCTGTGAAATAGAACAGATACTTCGTCGAATGGAGCTACAGCGAGGGAGAAAGAAATATGCGAAGTTGGCGCTACGAACTGTTGAAAATAAATTCGATCTAAACGCGCAACTTAGTGACCAGTTTTGATCTATCAAATGATCAAATTAACGGTTGAAACTTGATAGGTGTGAAGAGCTATGTATCAAGATTGAGATAGAAGTTTTGAGTCGATGATCCAACGGTTGGATTATCCAAAAAATGTGTACAACATTGTTTTTTCAACGAAACATAATTCTGGCTTTAAAACGTCGTACGCGCGTCACGACGGGATCAATTACAAATTATAAGTATCATGGACGAGGACGACTTATTGCAGGGGTGTCCGGGGATGGTCGACTAACTAAGGGGGTTGCGCGGGATGTGCTGGTCATTGGGGGAGGCATCGGTGCGACACTGGGTCATCGGGGACCACGCCTGTGCAGCGTTGGGTGTCGCTGGCCAGTTGCCCACGTGCGCTGGGGGAGAGGCGCAAGCATGTCATAGTCCTCAGGGAGGTTGTCGGCATGTGGGTGGGAGGCACAGCCTTGGAAGCAGGGGGTGCTGTCATGGAGGGGCTGCGTGGGGTCATCGTAGCTAGGCGCGGGGTCATCGGGGGATGCGACCAGTAGGGGCTACGTACGGGTGGCACGCAGTGGCCGGCGGACTGCGGACACATGCAGTACTGCTCGAATTTTGAGGACCAATTTGGAGGTCGGGTATGTGTTAGGGAAGAAGGGAAAATATAAATGGGAATAATTATTGTGGCCTTACTTTGGAATGAATTCAATAGGAATTATTAGGAATATTTTAGGAAAGGATTTGCTAGGGACATTAAGGGTGATGTGGACCCTCCTCTCTCTCTCTTTATATATATATATATATATATATATATATATATATATATATATATATATATATATATATATATATATATATATATATATGCTCAAGAACTATCTGGGTTGTTTTATATTATGAAACCACCGTATGTTACATGGGTTGGATTTGGATTGGGTGGTTGGGATTAAAAGGTTTAGACCCCCGCCATATTTTAATCTCAATTACCCAATCTCAATCCAACCCATGTAAAATATGATGGTTCCATACTATGATACCACCTGGGTGGTTCTATAGCACTTCTCTCTCTCTCTCTCTCTCTCTCTCTATATATATATATATATATATATATATATATATATATATATATATATATATATATATATATATATATATATATATATATATATATATATATATGGGTTTACATTTTACCAAACTTATAAAAATTATCTTCAAAATTAAACTAAAGCACAATATAAATGGATAAGAGAATCAATCTCGGAAGAAAATCAAATACGACTAGTCATACCGGTTTCTCGAAAGAATGGGGGCATTGTTACCAATGGGATGACTAATGTAGTACCCCGCTCCTTGAATGGGGAGCACTATTATGGAATACTGTTAGTATCGGTTGATCAGGTCAGTCGAATCAAGTTTATTTTCACGTTATAGATTGGGTTTTTCAAAATCTTGTCCCATATTCAGTGGATCGTGTCTCGAGGAAGGACTTTATATCAGAATCACGAGGGACCTTTTTACTGCTTGTTTACGTTGCTATTTTGCTAATGCTTTTGCTGTTGGTTTTATAAATATATTTTCGTGAATGTTTTCGATAGATTTTATTCTTGCATTATTTGAATTCGCATTCTTATAGAATTCTTGAAGAAAGAGAAGAGAAGGTATAGATCCTCTTTTGGTATAAATGTAGGTGACCGTGTAAGTAAGGCTCGAGCGGGACATTGAAGATCTCTCTCTCTCTCTCTCCCTCTCTCAGCAATTTACCAACTTGTGAGTGGCTTTGACCATTCTTTCCATGTCTTCACACTTAATCAAAATAATTCTTTTATTGCATATTTCGATCAATGATACCTTAGTAAAAAGAATTATGATAAAAAGAGAGTAGGCTTGAATATTTGTTGCTTATCACATAAAAACCTGGAAAATAATATTGTTGCATGCTTGTCCACAATAAATGTACAACATGCTCATTTTTAGCTAGAATTGATTCATCTATAATCGTGCAATGAGTAGTACATATTTTATAATGCTATAACTTGAGGCTGGTAGACTATACTATCAATAACTACTGCATTGTTATATTCAATCTCTATTGTCTTACATGCTTTGTTTATTAACTTAGTTCTTAGACATTGCATAGTCATGGATAACTTGTGCACAAGGGTATGGTTCTTCGAACGATTGCCGAGGAACTGAGACCGCTTTGGCCTAGGATGAACATGGATAACTGTGCTGGCAAACTAGCATATATGATTCAAAAACTTTCAACGGGGCTCGCTACCCGCGCTGAAAGGATCACCGTCTAACCAAGATATAGTCCATAATGGCTTGTGATGCTAGTGACTCTCATATATTTAAATTATCGAGATAATAATGTCTAGTCTATAAGGAAGAACATAATATGATTTTGTGTAGTATGGATATGTTGGCCGGGGATTAGAGTCACCGTTCATTGACACATATTATTATGATATTTTTATTCCTATTATATGCTCTATAAATTAAACTAAGGCAAGATAGAAAGATCACATAATAATATTGCATGCTTTTACATAAATTCTGTATTGATTTGATAAGTTGGGTTAACTCGCCCTCACAAGCATATTTCAATTGTACTAACCCATGTCTCCACAAGTTCTTCGAGCCAAGACGACGTTGCGAGAAGCTAAGGCTGTCACGTCCCAGTCCCAAATACGTAGCACCAGGTATATGCAATCATACCAGCTGATATGTATATAGGCAACTCCAATATATGGAACCCACAATACACACGTATGCTGTATAAGGGTATAACTTACAATAGAATATATATATCAAGGTCAAGGTCTCACTATATCTCATCCACAGATAATAAATAAAAGAAAACTAATCAATAGATCGAAATGATCAAGTTAAAAATAATCCAAGAAAATAAATAGTCGGGTGGCGACAAATCCACTACCAAATGACTATATTAAACTAAAAATGAAACTGAAATCCAACCCCCAATATAAAGGAAATAGTGTTAGGGTTATATACTAAAAGCATCACTTTGTATTAACTAAATTTTCTTATTTTTGAATAAGAATCATATATGCAAATGTTTGCATATTATATTTGTTATAATGTTAATGCAAGTGTCTGATATTCTATATTATAGATAATATGGTGTGTTGTGTCACACAGAAGATCATATCATCAGTTCTCTATGAAATATATAAATAGTTCACAACCTAGATAGATTTGGACAAACCATTAGTAAGGTTGTAGTACAATCTAGTATTAGTCTATCTTGACTATATGTTTACACTAGTACACTTTGTGTGTATTGAACATGGCCACTTGAGGTTGTTCTCTTTGTACTGACTACATATGAGAACAAACATCTATGTTATTATGGATGATTGTTCTCTTAATCAAGATATAATAATAGACATGTATATAAACTGTGTATTACTTTGACTCATAAAAGAGTGAGATTCATTATGCGTTAATAATCTCTTTGAATTGGTTACTGTCATTGTGTGTATGATGGGCTGTTGATTATAAAAGGATTCTATATCCTGATATATCGGGTTGATGATGTCCCCTTAAGAAGCTCATAAGGATTGTCATGTAAATCCTGTAGGTAGATTATATCCGATATGACAAATAAAGTTGAGTGGTACTATTTAAGGATAAAAGATGTCGATGAATATAATTGTCAGTAACTTAATTCGATCGACATACATTCGATATCTTAACATAGAGAGAGAAACATGCATATAATAAGAAGGACACCATAAACATAATTTGGAATTTGGAAGGTAGTGCAATAATAGCACTTTAGTGGACCGAGCTATTATTAACATGCTTGGGTTGTGTGTTCAGGCTAAACATGGGATACCCCGATCCGTTAGGAGACCTAACCCTAATTTATACTCATAGTCCCTGTCGTATATATATATATATATCCTCTATTCTCTGGCCGTCCCCTGGATTATAATAATTTGTCGATTGATATGCACACCAATATACGATCCTGGGGATCCCCAATTCCATCAATTGGTAACGGATCTAGGTATCCCATGTTGTGCCCGAAAACACAACCCATGCCTGTTAACAATAGCTCGCCTACTAAAGATCTATTATTGCACTGCCTTCCTAATCCTAAATTATGTTTATGGTCTCCTTCTTATTATATGCATGTTTATCTCCCCATGTTAAGATATCGAATGTCCATCGATTAAATTAAGTTACTGACAACTATATTGATCGACATCTTTTATCCTTAAATAGTATCACTCAACTTCATTTGTCATGTCGGATATAATCCACGTTTAGGGTTTACATGACAATCCTTATGAGCTCCTTAAGGGGACATCAACAACCTGATGTATTCGGACATGGATTCCTTTTATAATCAATATCCCATCACACACACAATGCCAGTATCCAATTCACAGAGGTTATTGACCCATAGTTAATCTCACTATTTTATGAGTTAAAGTAATGCACATTGTATATACATGTCTATTATTATATCCGGATTAAGAGCATAAGCATCCATAATAACAAAGGTGTTTGTTCTCTTATGTAGTCAATACAAAGAACAACCTCAAGTGGTCTTGTTTAATACACACAAAGTGTACTTGTGTAACCTATAGTCAAGATAGACTAATACCAGATTATATTACAACCTTACCAATGGTTTGTACAAATCTATCTAGGTTGTGAACTATTTATATATTCCACAGAGAATAGATAATATGATCTTCTGTATGACACCACACACCATATTATCTATAATATAGAATATCAGATATTTGTATTAACATTATAACAAATACAATATGCAAACACTTGCCCATATGATTCTCATTCAAAATTAAAAAAATATAGTTAATACAAAGTAATTCTTTTAGCATATAGCCCTAACAATCTCCCACTTATACTCAAAACATTTCTTTTTAGTATAATGTTATAAATAGTCCACTAAATAAGTCTAAAAAACTAAAGATGAAATTAAGTAAACTCTGGTAGCGAACTCATCATCACCAAGATTAGTGTCTCGTCAAGGTCTGTACTCTTCAGGATACTGTGGCTCAACTATACTTGGAGAGATCACCAGATCCTCAGTAGAACATAACAAAATATAAAAATATGCCATAATACTACAATATTGATACAAGAGATCTCCTAACTGTTTATATGAATGTAGTTGAGGATAACATTCTACGTAGGGGCTCTCCTAACAAAAATAAATGCACGACACACTGGTTCTCATCCGAGATACTAGAGGCATCTAGAGGAAAAGTAAATAATAGTAGCCCCTATGCTAATAGCTGTCCTCCCCACCCCATGAAACTATCTAAGTTGTATCAACCACTCGTCCATCCCATAACTGCTATGGTCACTAACACAATCTACTAATAGTAGTCACGTCCTAACCGTCGTACGTCCCACATGTACCGATGGCCAGTCGAATACGCAAGTCCATGTCGTAAATAGAAATCACAACTAGTGTCAAACAAGTGTCATGGCAAGAGGAGATATAAGGATACCTCACAATCATAGGGTGTCTCATAACTCTAAGTCAACATGCATAGTAAAATAAGAAACAATAGATGATACATTCTGCCATTGCATTCAAGTCTTTTTGGATGCGCAGTTTAATATCATAAATACTAAGAAAATAAAGACATAGATTTAAAATGCTAAAATATATATAAGCGACAATAATGGTGGCAATATTGTAAACCCCCTCGATTTATTCTATAGATAGTTAGGGTGGATTTAGAAAATTTTAGTTTTGGTAGCAGATGTCGAGGTTTAGAGTGGAGATAATTTTATCTGGTATTTAATTCATTTAATTAAAACCCTTGGCGCGCCCTATCATTCCTAAATTAATCGGAGCCCAATATCAGCCCATAAATTTCATCGGGCTATTGTACTTTTGACTTGACTCGCCAAATTAGGCACTGGACTTTTCCGTCACTTAAAATCAGTTTTTAATTGTGCTCTAAATTAATTGCGCAATTTTCCAAAAATCGTAACCCATATTTAATTCCGTGTCGGACACCTGTGTCGTTACCCAAAATTTTGAGATACCAACTTAACCCGTTGAGCCGGACCAACTAAAGGGTCCAAGACTGACTCCAAGCCCCCACCATTTTTGACCTTTGCGTCATTTCCGGATTTTGATCCCAAGTGCCCCCATTTAATTTAAAAGTGCGGGACACTTTAATTCTATTTAAATCGGGGATACACATTTTGCCTAATTCTAATTTAATTCTTAATTAATCTCGATGGCTAGAAAATTAAACCCGTGCCTAACGCACAACACTCTCTCACCATGAAAATTAATAAACATAATTTTCCCATAATTTTAGCGTCATTTTATGTGTTCATGCAATTTTCCGAATTTAAGGGGCTAAGTTGCAATTAATGAATTTATGTATCATCACCCTATTGGCCATGAGCAATGGAGTCACAAAATGGGGTCCTAATTTCACCCATCCACTCACCACCCTTCATGAAGAAATCAACTTTTCTTCATGACAAATCTCCACCCTCTATTTTGAATAGGATCATCACCACCCTCCAACCATTTCACAATCCACTATAAAACATCACCTCACCCCACCCTCATAACACACTACCGGCCCTAATCCCAAGGAAAACTCCCCCCTCTTTCTCTCTCTTCCTCCATAATTCCTTCATGCAAGCTTCTTCTTCCTCTATTCCTATTTTTCTTCTTCCTTTACTTCTTCTCTCTTCTTCTCACTGAAGAAGGCTCCCCACTCTGGCCGACTTCAGCCGACCACCGGCCAGTGCGTCCCCCTCTCCGGCCGGCACTGTGCAGCAGCCGACCCGCCGACCTTCCCGTCGGACTGCACAGCCGACCGCTGTGCTCTCCCGACCACACCCGATCGGCGCATTCCCCCGCTGTGGGTTCCCTCCGGCCGCGGCGCAGCAGACGACCGGTCCGCAGCAGCGTCCCCCGCGCTGGACTGAGCCGTCCCCCGCTCCGGCCTCCTCCCTATCCGACCACAACCACCACTACCAGCCTACACTACCACCACCATCACCACCACTACCAGCCTATACTACCACCACCATCACCACCACTACTAGCCTACACTACCACCACCATCACCACCACTACCACCATCATCACCACCACCCCCGGCCACCTTCTTCGGCCATACCCGGCACTGTCGTCGTCAAGGTCGACTCTTCCCCTATCTTCATTTAATTTCCAGATTTGTTATGGTTATAAATAGGATGATGTTTATATATGTGAAATGCTAGCTAGGGTTTTGGGTTATATATGTGGATAGATATGGCAAGTGTAATATGGTACTTGAAATATGTGAGTGAGATATATATAGGTTGAGGTTAATGATGATTAAATGTGAATATGGATTGAGGTTGTGTTAATGAGGTTTAATATGTTTTAGAGTTTGTGTAGTGTAGTGTAGTGTTTCTTTGAGCTATATGTGTAGGTATATTGATTAGGGTTATTATGTGGTTTGTTAGGGTTCTGTCTTTTTAACACATTATATATGTAAGAATGAGGATCCTTGATACTTATGGTTGTGTGCAGTAGTTAGGGTTTAGGAGCACGGGTTGATGATTTATACTTGTGTGTTTAATTGGGAAGATAAGGCATTACTTATACAGCATATATGGTGATTGGTAACAACGATATTAAACGAGAAACTTTAAATCATAAACTGTGTTTTGAGGATGGTTTGATGATGTGGTACAAATGACTAGGTGAATTGACGTATCATACCGATAGTCAACTATGGTCAACCCCCAAGTGACTTATCCCTGTGAGTCATAGCTGAGACTGAGTTTAGGTGTAGATGTGTGTAGCATCCCTGTCTGTCATAAAATAGATTGTTGATTCTGGTTTGTATCTCATCTCTAGGTACTGCGGGACCCGATGACTTGGATGCGGTACCAGATCCCTGACATCAGTAGCCACATGCAGGCAATTGTACCTTGTTACCCTGTATTTTCAGTTTACAGATATTCATTATTTCGTTATGTACCTTGTGCACGTACTTGTTGACGTTCGATACTTTACGTCCGGATTACAACCGAGTAAAGACGTACGTTGTAACGTCTTAGAATAGTTGTTAAATATTTCGTAGCATCTCGATATACGTACCTGAGTATATCGACACCCCAGGACACACTCATACACTGTGATCGTGCCAGATTCCTGTATCCTGATACTGACATCATGACCAGAGACTGGGATGACCTTAGGATCGCGTCTGTTGAGTTAATTCTGTGTGTCGAGACTGTAGTTAGAGGTTCCGGTTCAACGCACAATCGTTGACCGCTTGGGAAGGGAAAGACAGTTACTAGACGTTTGGGCTACTCTGCACGCGCTTATATTTATGTAGTATTTTATAGTGATACCTGTATCTAGTGTAGTTGTTTCACCCGTGTGAATCCTTGCCCGGGCTGCGGTACATGCCGTGTGTTTCCGTGTCCGGAGCTACGATTTTATTTTGGACGGCCCACGCGTCGAACATTATCTTTAAACTGTGTCACACTTGTTTGGTTATGTTAGATTACCCTTTAGTTGCACTTGTACTATCTGTTTACCTGGCATGTTGTATTTCTGTACCTTGTTACGTCCCTCTGAGGACCTGGTTCCCTTCCAGGTGTAGGCTACGAGGATTACCCGGAGGAGTACGGACCGGGCATCTATCCAGCAGCGGTACTCACTGCCGAGGACGAGGTCATTCCTGAGCATTAGTCCTATTTGATTCTGGTGCCACACACTCTTTTATAGCTGCTAGTTTCGTGGCTACCCATAGAATAGCCACCGTACCCCTTTCGAAGGTCAAGAGGATTCTTACGGGAGGTAGAATAGTACCTGTTAGCGACACTTATAGATCATGTTCAGTAGTTGTCTGCAGGCGAGAGATGCGTGCCCGATTTTTGGTTTTCTCTATGTCGGACTATGACATTGTCCTAGGCATGGATTGGTTGAGCCAATACCACACAACGCTAGATTGCCATCATGGTTGTGTCATCTTTAGACCCCCAGATCACCCAGAGTTTGAGTTTCTTCGGGGAGCCCGAGAACATGGTGTCCAACCTATCATAGCGACACACATTGCAGAAGGTGAACCAATGTACCCTCACTTTATAGCAGAGTTTGAGGATGTGTTTCCAGAGGATCTCCCAGGACTGCCACCTGACAGAGAGATTGAGTTCACTATAGAGTTGACTCCAGAAGCCGAGCCAGTTACTTCCTCTGTTTACAGACTAGCACCGAAGGAGTTGGTTGAGCTGAAGGTCCAAGTAGATGATCTCTTAGATAAGGGTTTCATACGGGCTAGTGTATCTCCATGGGGAGCACCCATTCTATTTGTACCGAAGAAGGACGGGACGGTACGCTTGTGTATCGATTACAGGGCGCTAAATGCTGTAACGATAAAGAACAAGTATCCACTACCGCGCATCGATGATTTGTTTGATCAACTTAGCGGTACATGTGTATTCTTGAAGATCGATCTCAGATCCGGTTATCATCAGATCAACGTACGGAAAGAGGACATCCAGAAGATGACCTTTCGGATGAAGTATGGCCACTATGAGTTTTTAGTCATGTCATTTGGTTTAACCAACGCGCCAGCAGTATTTATGTGTTTGATGAACAATGTCTTCCACCAGTACTTGGATAAGTTCGTGGTGGTATTTATAGACGACATCTTGATATATTCCAAGAGCCATGAGGAGCATGAGAGACATCTCAGGATCGTGTTGGAGATGTTGAGACATGAAAGGCTATACGCCAAACTCAGCAAATGTGAGTTCTGCTTGGATAGAGTACCATTTCTGGGGCACATAATCACCGGAGATGGACTATGAGTTGACCCAAAAAAGATAGCTGCAGTAGAGACCTGGCCTACCCCTACATCAGTTACGGAGGTTAGAAGCTTCCTCGGACTTGCCGAATATTATCGGAGGTTCATGGAAAACTTCTCAAGGATAGCTGCGCCTATAACGCGATTGATGCGTAAAGGCGAAGAGTTTATCTGGACCGACGAGTGTCAGGCGACTTTCGATGAGCTGAAGAAGCGTCTGACATCAGCACCGATTTTGATACTACCTTCAGGATCAGGAGGATTTGTAGTGTACAGTGATGCATCAGGGAGCAGAATGGAATGTGTACTGATGCAACATGGCAAGGTGATAGCCTACGCATCGAGATAGCTGAGAGTTCATGAGAAGAACTATCCGACGCACGACTTGGAGCTAGCTGCAGTGATATTTGCACTAAAGCTATGGAGACATTACCTTTATGGTGAGCGTGATAAGATTTACACAGATCATAAAATCCTGGAGTATGTCTACACGCAGAAGGAGCTCAACATGAGGCAGAGACGCTGGCTAGAGTTGATGACAGATTATGACATTGAGTTACAGTACCACCCTGGCAAGGCGAATGTCGTAGCAGATGCCTTAAGTAGGAAGCCCATGGCATACTTTTTGACGATGCAACGACAATTGCTAGAGGATCTCCAGGAGCTTGGGATATAGATCGTATTGCCAGGCATGGATGGACAGATGGCCAGTCTTGAGGTTCAGTCTACTTTGATTGAGAGAATCAAGGCAGCTTTGCCTACAGATGCGAGATTTCGACGTCTACGCGAGAGGACAGAAGCCGGCATACAGACGGGACTCAGAATTCATGAAGACGGAATGTTGAGGTGCGGAGATCGCCTATATGTTTCGAGTGGCGAGCTACGCCAAGAGTTGATGACCGAGGCACATAGCTCGATTTATTCCATTTATCTCAGAGGTACGAAGATGTACCGAGACTTGAGGCAGCATTTCTGGTGGCATGGGATGAAGAGGGAAATTGCAAGATTTGTGGCGAAGTATTTAGTTTGTCAGCAAGTCAAGGCTGAACATCAGAGGACTGCAAGATTATTGCAGCCACTTTCCATTCCCGAGTGAAAGTGGGAACACATTACCATGGACTTCGTCACAGGATTTTTGCGGAGCCCTAGCAGGAAGGATACGGTTTGGGTTGTCGTAGATAGACTCTCCAAGTCTGCACATTTCTTGCCCTTCAGAGTTGGGCAATCCACAGAGATACTAGCTGACATGTATATAAGGCAGATAGTATGATTGTATGGAGTGCCTGTCAGCATCGCATCGGATCGTGATTCCAGATTTATGCCACATTTTTGGCAGAGCATGTAGGAGGGCCTAGGAACTCGTCTCAAGTTCAGCACTGTATATCATCCATAGACTGATGGTCAGTCAGAGCGTACGATACAGATATTAGAGGATATGTTGAGAGCGTGCATGATTGATTTTGGAGGATCTTGGGAGGACCACCTACACTTGGTGGAATTCTCCTATAATAACAGTTACCAGGCCAGCATACAAATGGCACCTTATGAGGCACTGTACGGCAGGAAATGTAGGTCGCCAGTTTGTTGGAGTGACGTGGGAGAGCGTCAGATACTTGGTCCAGAGTTGGTGACACAGACAGTAGAGAAGGTCAAGCAGATTCAGAGCCACCTGCGCGCAGCACAGGACAGACAGAAACACTGGGCAGATGCGCATCGCAGACCATTAGAATTCAAGGAGGGTGACCATGTATTTCTGAGGATATCGCCCACTCGTGGTACCATCAGATTCGGAGGTAGAGGCAAGCTGAGTCCGAGGTACATCGGACCTTTGACATTTTGGAACGAGTTGGCGAAGTGGCTTACCATCTTGCATTACCTCCATCATTAGAGGGAGTATATGACGTATTTTACATATCGCAGCTGAGAAGATATGTCGCAGACCCTAGCCACATACTTGATCATTCAGAGATTACAGTCGGGCCCAGTCTGTCTTACGTAGAGCAGCCAGTTGAGATCCTTGATCGCACTGAGAAGACTTTGAGAGGGCAGACGATTTGACTGGTCAGAGTGGCATGGAAGCACCATTCACCATGCGAGTCTACTTGGGAGCACGAGTATTCTATTCGGCAGCGATTCCTGTACTTATTTTAGGAGCAAGGTACGAATTTACGTACGACATTTGATTACTAGTTGTTTTAAAATTCTTTTAGATATTATCGTGCTTTACTTTTAATTTCGAGGACAAAATTTTTCTAAGTTGGGAAGAATGTAAATCCCCTCGATTTATTCTATAGATAGTTAGGGTGGATTTGGAAAATTTTGGTTTTGGTAGCAGATGTCGAGGTTTAGAGTGGAGATAATTTTATCTGGTATTTAATTCATTTAATTAAAATCCTTGGCACGCCCTATCATTCCTAAATTAATCGGAGCCCAATATCAACCCATAAATTTCATCGGGCTATTGTACTTTTGACTTGACTCGCCAAATTAGGCACTGGACTTTTCCGTCACTTAAAATCAGTTTTTAATTGTGCTCTAAATTAATTGTGCAACTTTCCGAAAATCGTAACCCATATTTAATTCCGTGTCGGACACCTGTGTCGTTACCCAAAATTTTGAGATACCAACTTAACCCGTTGAGCCAGACCAACTAAAGGGTCCAAGACTGACTCCAAGCCCCCACCATTTTTGATCTTTGCGTCATTTTCGGATTTTGACCCCAAGTGCCCCCATTTAATTTAAAAGCGCGGGACACTTTAATTCTATTTAAATCGGGGATACAAAATTTGCCTAATTCTAATTTAATCCTTAATTAATCCCGATGGCCAGAAAATTAAACCCGTGCCTAACGTACAACACCCTCTCACCATGAAAATTACTAAACACAATTTTCCCCACAATTTTAGCGTCATTTTATGTGTTCGTGCAATTTCCTAAATTTAAGGGGCTAAGTTGCAATTAATGAATTTATGTATCATCACCCTATTGGCCATGAGCAATGGAGTCACAAAATGGGGCCTAATTTCACCCATCCACTCACCACCCTTCATGAAGAAATCAACTTTTCTTCATGACAAATATCCACCCTCTATTTTGAATAGGATCAACACCACCCTCCATCTATTTCACAATCCCCTATAAAATATTACCTCACCCCACCCTCATAACACACCACCGACCCTAATCCCAAGGAAAACTCCCCCCTCTTTCTCTCTCCTCCTCCATAATTCCTTCATACAAGCTTCTTCTTCCTCCATTCCTATTTTTCTTCTTCCTTTACTTCTTCTCTCTTCTTCTCACTGAAGAAGGCTCCCCACTCTGGCTGACTTCAGCCGACCACCGGCCAGTGCGTCCCCCTCTCCGGCCGGTACTGTGCAGCAGCCGACCCGCCGACCTTCCCGCCGGACTGTATAGCCGATCGCTGTGCTCTTCCGACCACACCCGACCGGCGCAGTCCCCCGCTGTGCGTTCCCTTCGGCCGCGGCGCAGCAGACGATCGGTCCGCAGCAGCGTCCCCCGCGCTGGACTGAGCCGTCCCCCGCTCCGGCCTCCTCCGTATCCGACCACTACCACCACTACCAGCCTACACTACCAACACCATCACCACCACTACCAGCCTACACTACCACCACCATCACCACCACTACCAGCCTACACTACCACCACCATCACCACCACTACCACCATCATCACCACCATACTTACCTCTTCACCACCACCCTCGGCCACCTTCTCCGGCCGTACCCGACACTGTCGTCGTCAAGGTCGACTCTCCCCCTATCTTCATTTAATTTCCAAATTTGTTATGGTTATAAATAGGATGATGTTTATATATGTGAAATGCTAGCTAGGGTTTTGGGTTATATATGTGGATAGATATGGCTAGTATAATATGGTACTTGAAATATATGAGTGAGATATATATAGGTTGAGGTTAATGATGATTAAATATGAATATGGATTGAGGTTGTGTTAATGAGGTTTAATATGTTTTAGAGTTTGTGTAGTGTAGTGTAGTGTTTCTTTGAGCTATATGTGTAGGTATGTTGGTTAGAGTTATTATGTGGTTTGTTAGGGTTCTGTCTTTTTAACACATTATATATGTAAGAATGAGGATCCTTGATACTTATGGTTGTGTGCAGTAGTTAGGGTTTAGGAGCACGGGTTGATGATTTATACTTGTGTGTTTAATTGGGAAGAGAAGCATTACTTATACAGCATATATGGTGATTGGTAACAACAATATTAAACAAGGAACTTAAAATCATAAACTGTGTTTTGAGGATGGTTTGATGATGTGGTACAAATGACTAGGTGAATTGACGTATCGTACCGATAGTCAACTGTGGTCAACCCCCAAGTGACTTGTCCCTGTGAGTCGTAGCTGAGACTGAGTTTAGGTGTAGATGTGTGTAGCATCCCTGTCTGTCGTAAAATAGATTGTTGATTCTGGTTTGTATCTCATCTCTAGGTACTGCAGGACCCGAGGACTTGGACGCGGTACCAGATCTCCGACATCAGCAGCCACACGCAGACAAGTGTACCTTGCCACCCTGTATTTTCAGTTTACAGATATTCATTATTTCGTTATGTACCTTGTGCACGTACTTGTTGCCGTTCGATACTTTGCGTCCGGATTACAACAGGATAAAGACGTACGTTGTAATGTCTTAGAAGGATTGTTAGATGTTTCGTAGCATCTTGATATGCGTACCTGAGTATATCGATACCACAGGACACACTCATACACTGTGATCGTGCCAGATTCCTGTATCCTGATACTGACATCATGACCAGAGACTGGGACGACCTTAGGGTCACGTTTGTTGAGTTAATTCTATGTGTCGAGACTGTAGTTAGAGGTTCAGGTTCAACGCACAATCGTTGACCGCTTGAGAAGGGGAAGACAGTTACTAGACGTTTGGGCTACTCTGTACGCGCTTATATTTATGTAGTATTTTGTAGTGATACCTATATCTAGTGTAGTTGTTTCACCCATGTGACTCCTTGCCCAGAGCTGCGGTACGTGCTATGTATTTTCGTGTCCGGGGCTACAGTTTTATTTTGGACGGCCCACCTGTCGAACATTGTCTTTAAACTGTGTCACACTTGTTTGGTTATGTTAGATTACCCTGTCGTTGCACTTGTACTATCTGTTTACCTGGCATGTTGTATTTCTGTACCTTGTTATGTCCCTCTGAGGACCTGGTTCCCTTCCAGGTGTAGGCTACGAGGATTACCTGGAGGAGTACGGACCGGGCATCTATCCAGCAGCTGTACTCACTGCCGAGGACGAGGTCATTCCTGAGGACTTCGCCTGATCGCTGGTAGTGACTCTTTCCTTGGGACGGTATCATTACCTAGTTACCTGCTGCCGTCCCAAGTTATCTTATTGCTTACTTTCATTCCAGTATATTTGTACTAGCGGGTTTGTTCCCGTGTGACTACTCTAGTATTTGTACTTAATACTTATTTGGATATTTCCTTCCTGCACATTAGTTGTTGTATTTACTTCTATTGTGCTATTATATTGCTGCCTGTGGATGAGATTTAGATTGAGTATACTTGTGTTATATGTTGGATTATTCATTATACCTTACAGCTTAAGTGTACTCCGACGGGCCCATTAGATTGGAATGCCCGCCGAAGTACGCTGCTGGCCATTGCCACGTGTCTCGGTTCCTTATCCATGGAACCGAGGCATGACAAATATATACTTGCTTAAAAGTAGTTCGGTGGTGAAACAACGTCGAGACAACACACACGGAGAAGAGAAAGATATGAAAGTGAAACAGAAGTCTCCGGATGCTGAAATAAGCATTACCAGCATTTTCAAAATAAGCAATATAGTCAAAAATACTACCCATTCGTCCAATTTGGACATTGGGGCAAAAACGATAATTTTGAGTTAAAGTAGGGTCCACATGTGGTCTACTTTGCACCAAAAATAAGTCAAAACTAAAGTATCTAAATTTAGCGTATTATAGGTCAAATAAATTCTAAATGGCGATAAAACTCAACTGTATATCCAGATTTGGATTCCGATGAGCCGATCAAAATATTTCTCGTCAAGTCGAATCATGGGGCCCACAAAATTATGATTCGTCGACTGTCTTCGAATAAAAAAAAACTCGGGTCACATGATGTCGAATGCTGCGAGTCCGAAGGCACAATTTTGGTCATGATTCGATGTGCGAACACAAACTAATTAGGTAATTTACAAAGTACTAATATGGAAACTTTTGACGGATACAGGTCAAATTCGTAGCACATACGTGACCAATTCGAATTATGACAAAGCCTATACGTCTACACTTACTGTATGCAACTTTGTAATCAATATGTAATGGGGTGATCCAATTTGTCGAGACCAACTCCATATCGAGGTTTTCAACGTGTTTCAAAAATGGTTTTCATAATTTTTTATGAGAGTTTTACTACAGAATTAATGTTCAATAATTTACAAATAATAGATCAATATGAAGCTGTTCATGTTGTCTTTAGGTCTGTTCAAGTATATTTCTAAAATATCATATATTCTAACGGGAATCATCATCTCAAGTTAGGGTTTTAAACTCAGTTTATCACTTTAGTAAAAGTTATTTTTTGAGATGTGTACCTAGATTTTTCATCTATTAAAACATCATATGGTTCAAAAAAAAACTACAAATTCCTGAAGAGGGTTAAGTAGGCTATACATAGGTATAATTAGATTGAATTTCTATCCAGTGGTTGGTTGACAAGGGTACTTTACTACCGAGTTTGACTGAACCGACGGGGTCGTGGGGGTTGCTACGGCTGATCTGACTCATCTCCGGCAAAGTCAGGCAGTTCAACAGGTGCGTGGGACATCGAGAAGTCTCCAGGAACTCTGAGTTTCGAACTTGGGGTATATGCGACTGTAGGAAAGAGAAATAGGTTTTCGAAACTTAGTTTATGTTGTAATCTATCTTCCACTCGAATTTTCTACCGATTTAGACTAGGATTTGGGTTGGATTTGGTTCCATCTGGAAGAGGACTAGATGAGGGTTGCATAGGATTTTGTTTGGTCGAATTTGATCAAGGTTTGATACAGTTTTGGTTGGGTTGAACTTGTGTTCTCCTATGGTTTTCGTCTTTAGCGGTCATGGGGGGGTCGGGTTTGCTGTAGTTGAGTGACTCGCGAGATGTTGGTTTCAATATCTCGCGAGTTATTTACTTATATATATATATATATATGCGTAAAGCCCAATAGCAAGAAATATTAAATGCCATCCCAATAGCAAGAAATATTAAATGCCGTCAAAATTGAGACTAATGCAAATAATAATACTCAGACAATGAAACATGATGTTGTTCATACCTTAACAATTACAATATTGGAACACTTTACTGGAGAAATTTCTGGCCATAGAGAAAGAGTGTGAACTCTTCTTTAGAATTTAAGGTGTCCCACTCTAACTCACTTCAGGTGGTACAAAAATACTTTCTTGAGTAGAGTTATGTTATTAGGTGACGCAAATGATGCTCATTGAAAGTCAAAGTTTATTGATGGGCTTCCTAATTTATTTGCTAAAAGAATATGACATGGATTAAGGAACCAAAATAATGATGTTATTCCTTATTCCAATTACACTTATAGTAATCTAATAAATAAGTGTATCGAAGAAGGATTAGCTTTATGTAATGACTTAAAGCTAAGGAATCAACTAAAATCTCAGAGAATCTCTGAGAGAAAGCAACTGGGAGAGTTCTGTGACTAGTTTGCAATAGATATTTTTAAACTCCTAATACAAGGGGGAAAATAAAAATAAAATGTTATAGATAATAGAAAAAGCCCTATAAAAAGAAGAAACATGCTTCTTAAAAGTCAGACACTACTATTAATAAGGACAATAAATACTCTAAGAAGATAAATCCTTCTAAAAAGAGTAAAATAGTAAAATATTATAAATATGGTAAATTAGGCCAATATGCTAACCGATGTTACACTAAAAAGAAATTAGAAAAAAATGAAGATGAAGGGTTAAGAAAAATCTTGTATAAATAATGATAAATTCTGATTATGAAGAGAGTTCATCCAATGATGAATCCAGTGACATCTCAATTAATGAATATGGTACTGAATATGAATGCAATGAATGTATTGCAGATAAAGACGTTAACTACTATAAATCAATAGTATAAATGAATGGGTTATCAATAAATACTTTAACCCTCAATGAAAAAAATATATAATAGAAGCCATACTAACTAATAATATCAGTTCTAAAATTAAATAAAAAATAATTAATTTAATAGGAAATGAGTTGGAAAATAAATCCAGACTCCTGATGAAGCCTACACTATGGCTGAAGTAATCTCCAGATATAGAAGTAGACAGACAAAATCTGTTACTATGCAGGAACTTCAGTCTGAAATAAAAACTTTAAAATGCGAGATTAAAATGTTGAAACCTTAAGATGAACTAATCCAGAAAAGACTAGATAAACTTGAACTCGATATTAGGTCTAGAAATAATACCAGGTCAATAGAAATTGAGAATCTTTTGTAAATTCTTCTAGACCAGAAGAACAAAGAGATGAAAGACTATAATCTGTTAAAATAGAACAACAGTTAAAAAGAGAAACTTGCAAAAGATGAATTTATTCATTACCCATAAATAATATATTATAATAAATCTACTCATTAATAATGAGTACTATATAACAATTTTGATAACACTGATTGATAGTAGTGCTGACCTTAATTGTGTTAAGGAACATGTCGTTCCAATAAAATAGTGTGAACGAACTACTCAGACACTAAGTGCTGCCAATAATACATCACTAACTACACCTTACAAAATTACCGATGTAAATATTTATAATGATAAAATATGTATACCTTTAGATCTAATATTTGTAAAAAAAAAATTTCAACATGTTATTCTAGGACTTATTTTTTAGAAAAATTTATGCCAATCAATGAGATAAATAGAGATGGTATTACTACCAGATATAAAGGTAAAAGAATAACTTTTGAATTTATAACTATTCCAATTGTTAAAATTGTCAATGAAGTTACTCTCAAAGAGAATCAAATAAACTTCTTAAAAGAAGAAATTGCTTAGGTTAATATAACCTAGTAATTAAAAAAGTTGGAAATTCAATAGAGAATAAAATAAGTCGAAGAAGACTTTAAGCTACAAACTTGTAGTAGTATCCCTAATGCATTCTGGGATAGGAAACAACATATTATTTCTCTCCCAAATGAAGATTGCTTTAATGAAAGGATATTTTGACAATGGCAAGACCTTTTCAAATGAATCAAGAATATCTTAAATTATATAAAAAAAAAAATCCAAAAATTGTTGGATAAAAAAATTAATTCGCAAGTCATACTCCCCATGGAGTTGCACAACATTTTATGTCAATATTAATGCTGAAAAGGAACGTGGTGTTCCTAGACTTGTAATCAATTATAAACCTTTAAATAAGATTTTAAAATGGATCAGATATCCAATCCCTAATAAAAGTAACTTACTTAATAGAGTATCTAAAGCAAGAATTTACTCTAAATTTGACCTGAAATAAGGTTATTGGCAAATTCAGATTGCCGAAAAGGACAAATATAAAACTGGTTTTACTTTTTCTTTCGGACACTGTGAATGGAATGTAATACCATTTGGACTAAAGAATGCTCCTTCAGAATTCTAGAACATTATGAATAAAATATTCATTCAACATTCTAATTTTATATTGCCTTATATAGATGACATACTTATCTTCTCAAATACAATAGAAGAATATTTTAAACACCTTAATGTGTTTAAGCATTTGGCAATCAAAAATAGTTTGGTTATTTTTGCCCCTAAAATGAAGCTTTTCCAACAAGAAACTAGATTTTTGGGACATAATATTGTGAATAACACAATAATTCCAATTGATAGAAGCATATAATTTGCTTCAAAATTTTCTAATGAGATAACTGATAATAAACAGTTACAACGATTCTTGTGTGCGTTAAATTATGTATATGAGTTTTATAAAAATATTGCTAAAGATATAAAAAAGTTGTATCAAAGATTAAAGAAAAATTCTGCTCCGTGGAGTAATGCTCACACTGAAGTAGTAAAGTTAATTAAGAAAAAGGTGAAACATTTACCTTGCTTACACTTAGCCAATGCTAAGTAGTTTAAAATTATAGAAATAGCTGCTAGTAATATTGGCTATGGTGGAATACTAAAACAACTTAATCCTGACATTAAAAAAGAAGTGCTATTTTGGATATCATTCAAGAAAATGGAATGATACCCAAAAGAATTAATCCACTATCAAAAAAAAATTTCTTTCTATAATACAATATATTCATAAATTTTAAGATAATTTTCTTAATAAGAAATTCTTATTATGCATAAATTGTAGCTCAGTTAAGACTGTCTTAGAAAAAGATGTTAAAAATTTAGCATCCAAGCAAATATTTGTTAAATGACAAGCAAAATTAGCATATTTGATTTTGATATTGAATATATTAGAAGAAATATCAATTCACTTCCTGACTTTCGTATTCGTAAATTTTTGCAGGAACATGAATAGAAAGGATAAAGGAAAGTAACCATAGGTTCCTCGATTCAGGACTTCTGGTTCCAATGAGTCAAGAAATTCCAAGAAAATAGTTCTTGGAGAAATCACAAAATTCTCTAAAGGAGGAATTCAAATACAAGAACCGGAGAAAAATAATATAACCTCTTACAAGCAAGCTGTTGAAGTAGAGACAATCTTCACTCAAAACAATTGTTCTAAGAAGATTATTAAATTAGAAAAGATAGATATTCTACTGATGAATGATCCGTGGAGGCTCAAAGAAAAATATTTGAAAGCCAATATATTTTTTGTGTAGGATAGATACCGTAATATCTATGAAGGAATCATGCTGATTACTAAGTCAATTGAGATAGAACATTTCAATCAGAAGACCAATAATCTTTGTAGTGACGTAAATTACAACAAAATTATAATTCGTCACTTTATTACTCCTCAATTATGGGGCCTCCATCCCAATCGAACTAAATAATTAGTTCATAAAAAAAGGAAATTAATATTTTTTAGAATTATTGGGATTATATTGAAGCATATACCAAGGTCTTCTACTTTGATAACAGTAAACAAAAGCACTCTTGATTCATTCGAATATGTCCGGATATCCTGAAACAGGAAATTTCTGCCTAGTTTATTCACTGGTGGTTACAATTTGGTGCTACCATAGAAATTTTTTCATCTTCTCTCCAGGAATTGTTTGCTACCTGGACTTAATCTTGCCCTCTTTATCAGAATGCTGACAAACTTTTCCAGGAGGAGAGTACAATGTATTATTTTGTCCAGTTTGAGATCCATATATATTCAAATGGATATTTAAATGTGAATATAATCAAAATAACTTTCCTATTTTGGCTAGAAAATTTCTGATCAAATGGTGGAATCGAATTGATGGAAAAGAAAAAGTACAAATTGTACAGAAAAATATCAAGAAAAATGAGGTCCTTGTAGAAGATAAGCTACAAAGGAAAATGGTAAAAGATATCCCTATCAAAATATTAACAGATTCAATGAGAAGGAGGAATCCTAGAATTATTGAGGATGAGTTAAAAATAAAATGCCTCCAATATATGAAATCTTAATTTGAATCAATATTTGAGATATATAATCTTTCTGTCAGTTCTACTGGATCCATAATGGTAGAAGCCACTGTTGAAGAAGACTTTGATGTTTTCTTCAAAATACGTCATCATCGTTTTCTTCATCAGATTCTTGAGTAGTGACCTGGTATTATTTCTAAAGATATTATCTAGTTCAAGTTTATCCAATCTTTTTTGGATTAGTTTATCTTGAGATTTTAATATTTTAATCTTATATTTTAAAGTTTTTATTTTAGACTGAAGTTCCTGCATAGTAACAGGTTTTGTCTGTCTACTTCTACATCTGGAGATTACTTCAGCCATAGTGTAGGCTTCATCAGGAGTCTGAATTTTATTTTCCAACTCATCTCCTATTAAATCAATTATTTTTGATTTAATTTTAGAACTTATATTATCAGTTAGTAGGGTTTATATTATATCTTTTTTCTCATCAAGGGTTAAATTATTTGTTGATAACCCATTCTTTTCTACTATTGATTTATTGTAGTTAACGTCTTTATTTGTAATACATTCATTGCATTCACAATCAGTACCACATTTATTAATTGAGACGTTACTGGATTCATCATTGGATGAACTCTCTTCATAATCAGAATTTATTATTACTTTATACATGGTTTTTCTTAACCCTTCATCTTCAATATTTTCTAATTTTTTTTAGTGTAACATCGGTTAGCATAGTGGCCTAATTTACCATATTTATAATATTTTACTATTTTACTTTTTTTTAGAAGATTTTATCTTCTTAGAGTATTTACTGTCCTAATTAACAATAGTTTCTGGATTTTTAGAAGCATATTTCTTCCTTTTATAGCGCTTTTTGTATTCCTCTATAATATTTTACTTTCATTTTTCCCTTGTATTATGAGGTTTAAAAGTATCTATTGCAAACTGGTCACAGAACTCTCCTAGTTGCTTTCTCTCAGAGATTCTCTGAGATTTCAGTTAATTTTTTAGCTTTAAGTTATTACATAAAGCTAATCCTTCTTCTATACACTTATTTATTAGATTACTATAAGTGTAATTGGAATAAGGAATAAAACCATTATTTTTGTTCCTTAATCCCTGTCGTATTCTTTTAGTAAATAGATTAGGAAGTCTATCAATAAACTTTAACTTCCAGTGAGCATCATTTACGTCACCTAATAACATAACTCTACTGAAGAAAGTATCTTTGTACCACCTGAAGTGAGTTAGAGTGGGACATCTTAAATTCTGAAGAAGTGTTCGTACTTTTTCTCTATTATCAAAAATTTTCTCAGTAAAGTGTTCCAATATTATAATTATTAAGGTATAAACAACATCCTGTTTCATTGTCTGAGTACTATTATTTGTATTAGTCTCGGTTTTGACGGCATTCAATATTTGTTGCCGTTGGGCTTCACTCATACAGTTAGACCACCAGCCTCGAAGAATGCAGGTAAAATCGCAAGTAATAAATTGATCGGTATCTTTATCATTATTGCCATTAGCCTTGGTAATATTAGAATACATCATCATTCGATGTAACTGATCATGAATTTATTTATTAGTTAACCAATCTATGTATCATTCATAGATTTCTCCTCCGCTGTAATAATTTTGAATTATCGTATCATTTTCTTCGAATAATATATCAGCATGAGTGGGTCTTTTATAATAGTATTTTATCAGATTAGGCTTGCCATATTTAACAGTCTGAATTTGAGTATTACTATTATTATTATGCTTTATATCAGCAAATAATTTTCGTATATTATTAATCTGGATTGGATTAATTTCTTTATCGAAATCTATAGAAATTTCAGATTGTTGATCATCTTCTAATATTTCATAAGTCACTTAAGACGATTGTCCATTGATAACCTGGAGACTTTTCTGAAAGTTATTAATAGTCTCTTTATTCTTGCTAGTTTTACCACTAACATATTAAAATTTTTCTTTTACCTGAGATATTATCTCTCCAAGCTCTTTTTCTTCAGCATTTATAGTCTGGGTATTAGACTTTCTGAATTGAGCTATTAGCTCCTTATTACTTTCTTTATTAACCTTGGAATCTCTAGTTACTTTATAATCTTTTACCTCCATCGGAGGTTTAATAAAGATATTTGTGGTCTCCTTTAAAGAAGAAATTCCTGAAAGATCTAAATATTTTATTGCACTAAGTTTGTGCTATAAATTATCCAAGGCTTGCTCTATTCTGGTCAATTTTTGACCCATAACTTGGATAAACACATTCGTATAATTATTCCACCTTAAGGCTTTATGTAATTCTTTGATAATCTCTTCTTTAATATCAATAGTCTTAATAAAAGAGACAACATCAATTTTTTCTGTCAATTTTTTGATAGTGAGCTTAATTGGCTCATTTTGGGATACATCGATATCATAATGTTACTACTAGATCATGTATCAGTATTCTAAACTTTATAGTATTCTTATCGTACATTTATTTATGCTAATTCAGTATCCACATAATTCTGGATAAATCAATCGACGAAGGGGTTTGGCCTTGTTTTTCTAAGATGATTAAAGCATTCATCTTTAAATTCATATTTTTTCTCTATTGAATAGATTTTCTCAAACCATATTCGAAATTTAATATTATCATAGTACATCCTATTGAGGATGTTCTGTACTTCTTGATTTTTTTGTAAAATCCATTAAACAGTAACAAATTTTATTTCCGACATTGTCGGAGAGTCTAATTTACTCTCTACCTTATATATTGGATGTGCCACTACAACATCAGTAATTTTGATTTTATTAACTTCTTCCTCTTTATTTGAGGAAGTTGAACCTATTATGGAAGGTAATTTTCTATAACTAGATATGGAAAGTCTAGTTACATCTTGTGGAGTAAATCTTACTTCCACATCTCCATCTTGAGTCTAGATAATTTGATCAATTTTTTTGTCCAAAATTGGTCTTGTAGGCACAACTTGAGTCAAGATCCATTCGTTTAAAAAATTTATTTTATCATTTATTCGATTTGTAGTTACGTTGGAGGTTAACAAATTAGATTCTACCAAAGTAGTTTTACCAGGTTTGGTAATATACTTTACATTTGGAGCAATAGTATTCATTACCTTGTACTAGATTCTATAGATTATTGCTATAGTTTCTGAACCTGGAAGAAAATTGTATCCATTAGTTTTCATATTTAGAGTCACCGACTCTAAAAGATGAGCATCTATCAATGACATAGTTAAATTAGGATAAATATTAAAATAGATAGGGCCATGACAGAGACTAGTCTACATAACTCCCATTAGTCATTAACTCTAGTCTAAGCATTTTGCATATCAAAGAGATGTCATTATTGATACATTTAGCCCCGACAAGGTTAAGGGTTTAAATGCAATATGTATTAGTCCAATATGGACATAATTATAAACATCTCGTAGATGCCTAATATCATCTTCGCTTAATAATTTAAACGAGTGTTTTGTGTCATTCACAGATATAGTTCTCTCCATTGTTTTGATTATAATGGGTGACCAAAAGTCAAAAGTACCTATTTGGTAAATTTCTTTTGGTTTTACTTTTGGAATTGTCCATTTATTCAATTTCTCTAATTCAGAGGGATACTCAATATTTTGAGCATTTTTTTATTGTTTTACTCTTATTAAGAGCTCTCTTATTAGAACCAATTGCCAATGTATGATTCATCAGCCTTTTGAGGTTCTACTTCACTCACTTCCATGTATAGTCGGAACGTATAATTATTATAATCATGTTATTATAACTGCTATAAGTAATTATTTCTATAACTCTATTACCGTTGTAAACTACTCCAATGGTTTTAGATATATTTAACGATAAAAAATGTCTAGCACGGTTGTCAATGATTTAAGCCACTAACTGCCATCTCGGCACAACAAAGCTACACGACTTGGGTGCCATCCCACTATGTGTAAGACACATCACTTTGACAGATCATAACTCTATTATAGTTAACTAGTATAAATACCTCAGCCTCGAGCCATCGGGCTCTGATTCAAGCTGTTAAATATGGCAAGCCTAATATGATGAAATACTATTATAAAAGACCCACTCCTTCTGATGTATTATTCGAAGAAAATGATACGATAATTCTGAATCATTACAGTGGAGGAAAAATCTATGAATGGAACATAGATGGGTTAACCGATAAACAAATTCATGATCAGTTAATATATATATATATATATATATATATTTTTTTTTTTCTTTTATAAATTCTTTGATAAATTTATGTATATAATTATTTCTTTATAACCTTTTTTTTATACTATTTTGTTACTTGTCTTATTATTATTTGTTTATTTAATTTATTTATTCCAATTAATCCAATATTATTTTATTTATATTTTACCAAATAATTCATTAAAATTTCTATTATTATTTATATTATACAGAAAATATATTTTTAAATTTTGAGAGGTTTTACATCCTACCCAACTTACAAAATTTTGTTCTCAAAATTTAAATCAAATCCATAATTTATCAAAAATTTACTATAGCCACTTTCACTCCATCATGGATACTCGAATTATTCAACTTATTCTTTGTATCTTCATTTTTAGTCTTTATATACCCAAAATTTGACTAGTCTATTAGTACGCTATGATAAACTAACAATTCTTCCTAGAGGGATATGGTCAACAACTAGCACTCTTCTTTCTTATCTTTTATACACTATTATATTATCTCCAAAATTCTTTTCATCCATGTTTGTTGTAATTTTCTTTCCTCGCTAATCATATATTGCTTATCGAATTATGTATATAGTGCAGACGTACACAACCATCTAAATCATAATAAAAATTGATTTTAAATCCTCAAATGTAAGAAGGTAATCATTTACCCTATTGTCTTGTTAGTCATTACTCCTTATGCTACCCAACTTACAAGAGTTTTATTAGTAGTTAAAATCGTTATCCTGATCCATAAGTCCTTACATTGTTATTCTTGTCCTCAAAATTCTTTCCCTTTACTATACGACTATTCAAAAGATCACTAAAATTTAACATGATTCCTTTACCACAACTACCGCTCTATCAATTTCTCTCAAGCAACTATTCATTTAGTATATTACCATCAACTCATTACTCTTCCATTAATCCTCAATATAAGTCGTATCGCACAACCCTCTCATAAAAGAATCATTTCTTAATTTCTTTTATAATTTCTTTATCTTAATTTTTTCTCAATCTAAATATCATTTAACTTACATACCGACTATTATCCCATTCATATGTTATTACTTAAAATTATATTTATCGTCTATCCATCCTTATTCATCATCCCTTAATAATAATTGACTCTAAAATCTTACCATGTTGGATACAATCATGTATTCTGTAGCCTTGTCATCCAATGTCATTTTACTTTATCATGAATCGAGGGCTCAAACTTCTTGTCTTAACCGTCGAACTATTCAATGGGTTCCTAACACATTTATCTTGTGCATGAATGCTATTTAACTACTTTTCTTGATCAATTTTTCTTCAAACAATGATTCATCCAAAAGTTTCTAGAATTCTCCAACTAGTTTGTCTCATCACCAGGATATTCCCAATAAGTAATTTTATTTAATAATGTAGTATCATATATCCTATAATGTGAGAATTGTTCCTCAAATATCTTAATAATTTCTTTATCTTATTTTATTCTCAATTACAATAATAAATGAACTCATTCATATCAATTTTAAAAAATAACAATCTACTAATGCTACTTTTGAAAATTGAACTTATCATTCCTCAAGTATTTATTTTTTGTAGTCATTTAGGGTCATTTATTTTTCTCCAATTTCTTATGTTGCTTAAGCCTAGGTTACCAATGAATCCTCTTAGCCATAATCTAATAATTTAACCTCGAACACAATTTCTATTATTCACATTTAATCATTCAAAATTGACATATACTATTTCCTGCCTCAATACTCTAGGTTACAGTTCAACTATTGATCATGCATAATCAATCTTAATATTCTAAATTCGTAATAATTATTCTCCCTTAGAATTTCTTAGGTAGTGGTCATCTTATTCCTTGAAATTGTTAATATGTTAACTATTTGATTATTTGTGATTCTGTTCAAAAGATTTTTTTCCTCAATAGGGTTAATAACTTCTTTGTGTAATTTTTTAATTTTTTATTTAGATATACGAAGGAAATAATAATAATATCATAGTGAATTAAAACTTCATAAGAAGATGATTATTCTTAACACTTAAGCTTTAAAAATACTTATTATTCTTATACTTGTTTCCATTAAAAAAAGTTTTACTAACTTGATTGCAAATTACAAACAAAGAAAGTACAGAGGGGATTACAACAAATTCCTAAGTACAAATTTTTTTCTAGGAAAGTGTGATTATGGAGATCGAGTTGTGCAGCTTACTCCTTTACTCTGTTGATGATCGACTGACAAAAGAAAATTGTTATGTCTCAGCTAACTTGCAAGAAAGACATCAATTAAGCTTTCAAGTATATAGCCTTCGATCCCCTGGGAAGCACATGTCCCTGCTGTTTATAGCCATTTGCACTGAAATGGCCATTCACGTGCTAATTCTGAAAAATCACTATTTTTAGCCTTTGGCGCATCATAATCGTAGATGGCGCACGCAATCTCCTTGGTAAATGTCCACGGGATTCAATCAGACGTGTGTACATGATACGGCCGGCTTGACACGTGTCATGCGCCTAAGACTACGTCTTGGTTGTGGCTGGCGTCATGCAGGGATGGGCGTGCTTTCAGTGCCACATGCACATGATTATATGCTCCATTAACGGTCATTGCCAGCTGTTATTTAGGGAGGATGCGCCTTTAGAAAGAACTGGATGATGCACTCAGTAAAAACTCTGTTGCATGACCCTCTTTCTCACAACTCTTATCATTTTGTGCCACATGGGAGCACTCCGCTATAAAATAACAAAATAAATGATTACACTGATGTCATTTTTGATGCAACTAACGGCCGCTCGTCTCCCAGAATGGCACAACCTTTGGTGGAGCATTAAATGCTATGTCAGAGCGGATGCCGCTAAGGTATTTGCTGTATACGTGGCTTTCTCCTCGATGCCGCATCTATATATTAGAACTCTAGCTGCATCAATATTTTACCATTGCTTGTCGCATCAGCGGTTTACTACTACCCGCAACATCAATAGTTCACCACACTTTGCCGCATGGCTCTTAACGCGCATAGACCAAGATTTTCTAAGCTTCTACAAGATCACCTTCAATGTTTTCAAAACTTGAAAAAGTTTGAAAGACTTTGAAAAAGAAGCATAGAGGAAAAATTTAGTTGTATCTGCCGCATACTATGTTTGCCGCATAATGGGCTGGCTACATGCTGTGTCTACTGTATCATATGCTAGCCATATGCTGTGTCTGCCATATCGTATGGCTGCTAGGCA
The DNA here is from genome assembly GCA_036927795.1 of Iris macrosiphon. Lineage (NCBI taxonomy): Eukaryota > Viridiplantae > Streptophyta > Magnoliopsida > Asparagales > Iridaceae > Iris > Iris macrosiphon. The sequence goes on along the minus strand of JAYESA010000011.1, from coordinate 116,220,735 downwards.
GTCAAAAAATCTTTTTCGAATTCTGAACCGACAAGATCCTGACGCGTTCTGCCAGCGCATGGCACGAGATTGGAGGAATCATTTTTCTGTTGTCGCGTATCACGCAAAAACTGAAGCGTATGATTCATCGCCTTTAATGTAATTCATCGCACAATTTTCAAAAACCGAAGATCAGGGGTGGTTGACTTCGCCTTATCCTGAGCCTATAAATAGAGGGACGAGAAGAGAAAGAAGTCCTCTGTTGTATTTGCTCTTACCGTGCCTTCGTTTATTCTTATGCAGAAGTCTGATACGGGCAACCCTATTGAAAATTTTATTAATCCTCTGCCATTGATGATTAATCACTTTATTATGCCTGTTCCATCCGAAGGTAGAGGGGATTCTCTAGTTCTTACTTTTGGCACTGAGAAGAAGACAACGATTATCGTACATGCGTTCAAACACAGGGATACGAATGCACAGTCTGTCACATGGACAAAAAATCATCGGGAACATGCACAGACGATAACCCACTGCCGATGCACATAGTCGTTGCCAAAAGGCTTCGTTATGAAGATGTGTTAATGGCAAATACTTTCCATTACTTGCATGGATACAGCT